>JACCIY010001284.1:0-42343 GCA_025506505.1 Flaveria sonorensis
TTAAAAATATTTGGCTTATTAAACTTTTTATTTAAACTGTTAGGCTTACTTAAACATTCTTTCTAATCTTATTAAATTTATTTTATTAACCGTTTGGATTTTAACAGATAATGTAATTACTAAAAACGTTTTTAAGTGTTTTTTAAACCATTTGGTTTTCGAAACATCATTTTTGAAACAATTTTAATTTTTTTAAAAGGTTGGTTCTTAAACAATTTTTAATCATTCACCTACAAACTGTTCGACTTTAAATCTTTATGCTTTTTAAACTTTTTTTTATAACCGTTTTGACTTTTTAAACTTATTTTTAATCTTTCGTCTACTTCAATGGAGGGTTGTGACTGAAGTTTCTTAAGATTATATAGAGGGTGAAGAAGAACTCTATTGTATGTTGAAAAGAATAATTTGTGCAAAAAAAATGATGAGACAAATGCTAGTATTTATAGGTGAGGAAAATAGGGGTTATGAATGAGGAATTTTTATGAGCATAATTAATGATTTGGGGGGTTATGAGTGGGTTATAAATGAGTCAAAGAAGGAGTTGTTAGTCTTTCAAATTTTATAAAAATGATGGAATGTTATAAAATTAATTTTTATAAAGAGTTTGTATTAAAGTTGTAAAATTTGAGATTTTTGTTTGGAGGATTATAAAGACTTTAAAATAGTTAGTATTTTTTTTTATAAAATTATAATAATTATAAACTTTTATTAAAAAATAGTATGATTAAAACTTTTTATAAAATTAAGGATGAAAGTCTAAAAAATTTAGCTTTATTATACAATAACATGTGTACTTTTATAAAAAGTTAAGAACTTTAATATAATATAAACTTTAGAAATTTTATAAATATATAAAAACTTTAAGATATTACTAATTTAGGTTTCCATTCACTATTACAAATCATAGCACAAGTAAAGTTATAAAGCAAAGGTTTCTCGTATTAACAAAAGTAACTATTATAAAATCTTGTGTATAGCATGTATAAGACTAGCTTTAGTAAACCGTGTATTACACGGGTTAAAAATAAAATATTAAATAGAATAAAAATTATAAATAATATACTAGGACATGATATCATGGAATTATGTATGAGTAATAACTATAAGAAATAAAACAATAATATGAACTTTTTATTTTTTTTTAGTTTTTCAAAGATAAATTAAATACTTTGTTTCAAAATAACGTTTTAAAAGTTTTCCATTTTAAAATGGCCTTACTATAACTCCCTATTTTAATTATTTTTGTTTTATAAAAAATTTACTTTAAAAAACTACTATTTTAAAATATTACGTACAAATAGTTTATTTTTAGAAAAAAAAAATCTTTTTATAAAAAACTATTACTATAGAAATAACATTAATAAAAATATATCTTTCTTATTTATTAAAAACTAATTATAATTAAAAATATAAAAAAAATAATATTAGTATAATTAATGTAGTTATTTAATATGAGAGAGAAGCGGAAAATTTTGATAAGAATAATTATGGTGCTGACATGTGGCACACACATTTACCCTTTTATTAAGTAATACAGATTATAAATTATCATTATAATAGTATATATGATAAGACAAATAATATAACATAGAACTCAGAATGTTTTAGTTCATAAAACAATAAATGAAAAAAATAGATCGGTTACAAATATGGATGGATACCAGAGGTTACTTTTATAAGTCAAACGTTTTTAATTTTTTGTAGATAAAATGACTGTTTAAATACAACGTTAAAAACCAGTGGTTTAAAAATAAATTTTAAAAAACTTTGAAAAATAAAAATAAAAACATTTCGTGTGTATATTATATATATATATATATAATATATATATATATATATATATATATATATATATAATATGTTTATGTAGAGTAAATTACGTTTTTTGGTCCTGAGGTTATTAAAATAACTATTTCAGTCCAAAGGTATTTTTGATCATTTTTTATAACTAACTGAAAAAATCTAACTCTATTAATGTATTAGACTGAAAGAGTTACTTAATACAAACCTTGGGGTTTGATTTGTTAGAAATTTTTTTTTAGACTCAAATGGTTAAAATCATCAACCACATGGACCAAAATAGTAATTTACTTAATATTCTAATTCAGTCATGAATTTTAAAATGAATTTTAATTAATTGTGACACCACCCCGGTTTCCAGGTTAAAGCCGTCAACTCAAACTTTCATTACCTTGACGTTCGCTTTTTTATTTAATTATTTAAGTTTGTATTGTAGTTAAATTAATGGGTTTAAGTTGATTATATCAAATTGTATCAACATGAGGGGCCTCATGTGCATATCCATTAAAGTTGATTAAGGAAGTAGAGGGGCTTAAGTGTCACTACTCTTAAACTCAAACTCTATAACCTCCGAATCCACCCCATTCGAACTCCCGCAACCCTACTTGTTTCTGCTTGCTGCGTCGAACCTTCCTCTGTGCGCGTGTTTCGTCGAGACCGCGTGTGTAGATCCTCGCAACCCGGTACGGTACGTTCTTCTTTCGTCGGGGTTTCGCATTCGTTTCGGTACGATTTTAAGTTTCGGGTTACGGTTATGGACACATGTTCGTCCCGGTGGTTATTGCTTTGTTCCGGGTCGTGGTTCGATGGTTCTATTGGGTCCCGGTTTGATGCTCGGGTTGGTGTTTATTTGTGTGTGTGCGCGGTGTGTGTTGCCGCGTATTGTATGTATATACGATGTGTATGTGTGTGTTTACATTATGTTTTTCCCGTTTCGGTGTGTTTTTGTTGGGTTCGGTGTGTTTTTTGCCGTGCGGGTGTGTGTGTGTTCCTGCGAATTGTGTGTGTGTGTTTTCTGCGAATTGTGTGCGTGTGTGTTCTGCGAATGCTTGTGTGTGTTTTTTCTGTGAATTAGTGTGTGTATTCTGCGAATTGTTGTGAATTGGCGTGAGTATGGTCATAGGTATGTATGTATGCTTGATGTTGTGTAGGCATTTAGGTGTATGTCCTTGGTGTGTGAATTGTGGGTTATAGTGAAGTGTGTGTGGCTTGAAATTCTTGTGTTAAATAAATGTATGTATCTATGCTGTATGGGTGTGCACCGTGGATCCTAGTGGGTTATATATATATTATCTTGTATGAATGTGTGTAAATTTTGGTTTTTCATATGGGGCAATGTGACACGTAGGGGTAGTGTATATATGGGTGTATGTATATATGTAGTTATGTATTGTGTTTGCATGGGTTACGTAGGTAGGTATTTTATGATGCATGTTTCTGGCAGTATTTCACAAACATTAAGTTTGTTAACAATTTTTTAAATGAAGAATTTATAAAGTGTAACATACTTAGCAAAAATACAAATTTTGGTTCTGGAAGGTCTAGTTATCTCTTACTAGTATTTTTGGCTAAGGTGAACGTATATCTAACCTGGTGTGTATGCCTGAGGTTGGTATATTATAAGCTCGTGTTGGTGTTTATCGTTCTTGCTTGTGAATGGGGGATACCGATGACTTGCACCGAAACCGCGCAGCGAACGCGAAAACGCACGACCACATTGTTAATATTTAATATTTTAATATTAATTATATAATAAACGTGCATCCAGGTTGTTTGGAAACTTAACGCTCGTGCTTACACTTTTTGATTTTGCTATGCATTTAAGGTGATTTTACACCCCACTTTTATACTATACTTTCATTGGGGGAAAGAAACATGTGTTCAAACGAATTTTCATTTGATTCAGTATTACTGTAATGATCGCATGTTTACTAGTGTTGTAACCAATTTAAGTCCTCACTTTTCGAACCGTTTAATAATGTTCTTCAGCGGGGTAATTCTGAGTAGATCTACTAGGTTTGACAAACCCCACCCGGGCTGGTCGCGCTAGCACGACCTGTGGGTCGAACAGTGTTTTATTGACCTACTTTTCTGTTGTTGTGGTTTGGTAGCCACAGCCGAGGCACTATGTTCATTGTCAGCGTCGGTTGCGAACTTCATACACTATGAACTTGTTAAGTAGGTTAGCTACCTACGGATATTACTTTGTTTACTGTATCGGTTATTACTTGTTCTGTTATCAAAACCTGTGGACTCACCAACCTTGTGTTGACACTTTAACATGTTTCTTTCAGGTTCACAAGCGCGCACACTTAGGATCATATCATTCATGCATTCATCGTTGCACGTGATACATTTACTGTTTTTCCACGAGTTTATTAATTGGTTTGCGCGTGTTGCGCCATTTTAAGATTTAAGATTTATTATGCTTCCGCAACTATTTTATATTTATCTTAATAACTCGTGTCTTTGCAAATTTCAAACGTTAACAAACAATTATGTTTTATAATTAACGTGTCATTTGGTGTAACTAGTGGCTGAGATCCGGTATGTCGCACGCCTAACGGTAATACTTCGTTCGTGAAAATTGAGGGTGTGCAGATTGGTATCAGAGCAATTGGTATAACGACTAAATTAACATTGCATTTCATTTGCATTGCATTTAGACTATAGCCTGATGCCTTAGTTCATGCATATAGACATATTTAAACTATAGCGAGGTTAGATTCTGTTTGCACCATTCACCAATTTGTCTTATACAATGTTAGATTTTGGCCATTTGAGTAGCAAATGATCTACTGTTTCTGGTTCTAAACAGCAACCGAGCATTGACAATTTGGGACAACCAAATTCCGCTGTCTACGGGTGACTCTAATTAAATTTAAACAGTTTTGATGATTATACAATTGAATTATTAAAGATTATACTAAAGACTAAAATTAACTCTATTAAATCTGAAAAAATACTTTGAATTTGAAAGCGTTTGAAGTGTTTTCGATGGTTCAAATAGTACAATACTTAATGTAGAAATGTAAAAATACTTAATCAAGACGTCAAGTTTTATTGATTTTAGAAGTGACACTGTTTATATTGTTAATTAGACAAAAGTGACACTATTTTGTCTCTCTGTTATTAGTTATTTTAATCATTTGAGTCCAAAAAAGAATTTTCTAACAAATCAAGTCTCATGTTTTGTATTCTATAACTCTTTCAATTTAATACATTAACAAAGTTATTTTCCAGTTAGTTTCTTAATAAATAATCAAAATACCCTTGACTGAAATAGTTATTTTTAATAACCTTAAGGACCAAAAACCTAATTTACTCTCACATAAACATATATATATATATATATATATAATATATACTATATATATAATATAATATATATATATTATATATATATATACACATACGAAATGTTTTTATTTTTATTTTTCGAAGTTTTTTAAATTATTTTTAAACTGCTCGGTTTTTAACGTCATATTTAAATCATTTATCTTATCTATAGAAAATTTAAAACTATTTGGCTTATTAAACTTTTATTTAAACTGTTAGGCTTACTTAACATCCTTTCTAATCTTATTAAATATATTTTTTTATTAACCGTTTGGATTTTAACCGAGGTAGAGGGTACCGATTCTTGATCGTTTCTTTTGTAACTCTCTGTAATTAATACACATCCGAAATATGCCATCCTTTTTCTTAACAAAAAGAAAAGGGGCTCCCCAAGGTGTTGAGCTTGGTCGGATAAATTCTTTATCCAACAGCTCCTGAGTTGTGCCGATAATTCCTGCAGCTTATTTGATGCCAACCGATAAGGTGCTCTTGCAATTGGAGCTGCTCCGGGAGTCAACTCAATCTGGAATTCCACTTGACGATGAGTGGTAACCCTGCAAATCCTCGGAAACACCTCTGGAAATCACAGACTACTGGAATGTCCTTTATTTTCTTCCCTTCCTCTGTTTTTATCCGTCACAATTGCCAAACAACCTTTGCGTAACAATTTTTGCGCTTTCATATATGACATGATGCCTATCACTGCATCACTCCTCTCGCCCTTGACCGAAAGAATTTCTCCACCAATCGGAATCATATGATCTTCTCGCAACATATGACTTCAGCCTTCTTCTCGGAAAGCCAATCCATGCCCACGACTACATCAAAACTCCTAAGTGTAAAACTGGCATAAGATCAATGTCAAAAGTGTGTCCAACCAGTTCTATCTTACAACCCTTAAGGATGTGTGTAACGTGAATTTGCTTACTGTCAGCTAATACTGGGGATTCCAAAGTAGAAGGCGTATCATTCAAAGACTACTAAACTTAGTAGAGACAAAGCTTCTATCGGCTCCAGTATCAAATAGTACAGTTGCATAATGACCATTATAGGAAATTTACCAGTAACAACAGTAGTAGGGTCGTTTAGAGCCTCACCTGAACCCATGACAAAGGCTCTCCTTTTAGCTCCTCCGTTGTTGCCACCATTGTTGTCACCGTTGGCCGTGGTTGTTGTTGGTGTTTCCACCGTTGCCATTACCATTACTATTCTATTTTAATTGAGCAGTTCCTCTTGTAATGCCCTTCCATTCCACACTCAAAGCAGCCTTTTGGTGTTTCCTGTATTTGTTGTGGCTTTTTTCATCAATTCGCCACGACAATCTTTCGCTGCGTGCCTAGCTTCCCACAACGCCGATGCTTAAAGTTGTCACAACTGCCGGTGTGATGATAGTTGCATCGGTTGCACTTTGGATGATTCCCCATGTATCCACCTTGTCCTTGATTTGAGGAAGATGAATGGTTAAGCTACGGTTATTGTCGAACCTCCTTTGTTGTGTGCTACTGGTGGTGGTTGTTAGACGACGAGCTCTTGTTCCCAGAGTTATCCCACTTGCGCTTGTTGTCGGACATGCTTGCCACAATGCCCTATTTGGGTAGCTTGCCTTGCTCCACCGCTTGGTCCATCAGCTTATGAGCTAGCCGGATAGCCTGCTGGATAGTGGTGAGGTTTGAAGTAGTCACCATACTTTGTATTTCTGGCATCAACCCACGCATATAGAGTTTAATCCTCTTGATTGGCGGGTTTATCATTCTAGGATAGACAGTTGCCAACTCTGAGACATCGTAGTGTGGCCTCGATCTCGGATCCCTCCATCTTTAACTGACAGAACTCAGCCTCCAACTTCTGGACTTCATCAGTTCTTCCTCCAGATCTTCTCTGGCTCCTCCTCGGGAACCTCCTCTGGTACCTCCTGAGGCTCCTCCATCGGGGCCTCCTGAGGCTCGAGCTAGTTTTCCAACTCATGTATATTAACTATAGCCTCGTGAAGCTGATAGCGCGTCGTATTCAGAGTAGCCGTCAACTCAGCAACCTGTCCAGTAGAGTCTGGATCTCTCCTGTCTGACCATCCTAGCGTCTTGCATATCAAGCCACGAGTCTTCCATCTCCTCATACGCTCGGCTGTCCAACCTAGCGTCCTATCGCGCGTCCAACCTTTTAAATTTCTCCTCGACATTTCGTCGCATTCAGTCATGTGAGGCCACCACAGCGGTGATAGCCCTATAAGGAGTACAGGGTAGGGGGGTATAATATGGCGTCTCTAGTAACGATAGGGATCGTAAATGGAACAGTCTCCTTTTCAGCATCTTAATCAGTGTAGTGCGATACCAGTCCCAATTATCGGGGTCAGTCATGTCTCGCTCAATCTTCGGCTCATCCGGAAAGTACACATCATCTATGAACGTAGGGGTCTAGAATCATAACTCTTAGACGATGAAGGAACAATAGGAACCTCGGGTTTCTTCCCGGTGTGTGTCGAACAGGGGATGAAGATGATGCCATACCGTAGTGTATTCGATGTGTATTCCAATAAGTAACAGTAAGGGAATAAGTAACGAGTAACTAACTAACTGTACGGTATAGACTAGGTGTATGCAACCTAGTTCCCTATAACCAACGGCTCTGATACCAATCTCTCACTCTCTCAATTTCCATGTGAGGGGTTTTACCGCGAGGCGTGTGAACATACCAGGATCTAAGTCATTAGTTACTCAGAATGACACTATATGAAACATTCAAAACTAAACTAGAGTTTAAAACTGTGTGGAAGCGTTTTGTAAATACGTCAAACCCAAAGTAATGAAATGTAAAATGCGCAAACACGCGCCAAACCATTATTTAAAAAAATAAAATGCATATTAAATCCCAAATGCAAAACAAGGTTTGTTCCAATGCATGCAGACCCGTGAGTGCTCCTAGGCGCTACTGCTAAGCTCGACCTGAGAATAGCATATTAAAAGAGTTAACATAACGGTTGGTGAGTTCAAGTGTTTACGTTTAACATAATCAATGACAGTTGTAAAACATAAGAAGTGCTTTGAAATAGATAGCTAGTCTATATTCATAAGTAATAACCATAGTGATTTCATGATCAAAGCTGACTGTGTTTCGTTTGTTGCCTCCCGTCACGACATACCAGGTCGTGACGATGTTTGTGTTAGGACAATATTGCACCCGTTTGACCTCGAGTCGCATGGGTGGGGCTTGTTAGACCCAGTAGTACTACTCAAAATTTTCCGCTAATTATCATTATTAACGATCCGAAAGTGTGAGGACTTTCAAGGTATAACACACTATGTTACACTATACACAACTTATAATAATAAAACGTTAGTAAAGAGTATGCTATCTCCCTCAAAAAGAGAGTGTTTAAAAGTGGGGCATGAACTCACCTAATACTTCAATACAGAAAAATGCAAGCTACGAAGGAACGGAAAGACAACCCGTCAAAAGTTACCTAGAACACATGAGTTTGTAAGTACACAAGACTAGAATGACTTAACAGATCCTATGTGCTCAAGTAACACATTGACCCAAGTGATATAATAAACAATAAATCATTTTGACCTAGTTGACCCGTTTGACCCGTTGGTGATATGTTAAGTTGAGTTGTTGTTTGCCAAGTGTGGTATCACATTAAACGTCATGATTTCATACAAGCTGTTCACATAATCCACATTGTGAATCTTAAGTCTCATCAGGATCATCATGTTAACTTAAGTTTTCATACAACACATGCAAATCTCAACCAATCATCATACTCGACCTGAATACAATTAAATTCTAAATACTATTTATATATATTGGGTTTAGTCACGCACAACATGCCATGTGAAGCCACTCACGGCTACACACCCTAAACCCTGTTAAATGATTAAAATGACTAAACCACATGGACCAAAATAGTTATTTACTTAATATTCTAATTGGGTCACTGAATTTTAAAAAGTATTTTAATTAAATCAATCAGCTTTTATGTTTTTATCTAAATTAAAGGTTTTAATATATTTTTTAGCATTTTTTTTTCAGTTGGGAAATATTTTTCCTTTCTTTGATGCTGACGTGAAATAGTGTCGTGAATTTTAGAATTTTTTTTAATTTTAATATAATTACATGTTTTTATTTTTATTTTATTTTATTTTTATAATTTAGTTAGATATATTGGAAATCTCTACCCCTACATCTTCTTCATCATTTTGTTATTAACATAAAAATTTAATGATGACTCAATTTGATGGTTAAAAGATCCAATTTTGACAAAATAAACATGACTGACCTAATTAAAATAATTTAAAATTTGATTACTATAAAGCGATTATTTCCTGTCAAAATTTCTTTCTAAGTTTGCAATAGGAGCAAATATGTGATTTTAGCAGTAATGAGACATATATAAACTTTTTTTTGTTAACAAAGATAATGTAATAAATGATGTTAATGATTTAAATCATTAAGAAATAGATAGAAGCAGTGTGGCAATTCTTGCTAGCGTTATATGCATATTGTTTTGTTGATAAAAAAAATAGAATCAGTTTACTGTCTTAACAATTCTAATAACTAAAAAGCTATGACCCGTATGAACAAGTTACTTAAAGTTCATAAAACAAAATTCAGACTCAATCCAAGAAAAAGAGGTCCATAAAAACTCTATAACAACAGGTGACAACTTGCAAGACAACATAAAAATGTTCACCAATAAGATGAAAGAAATGATATAAATGTGAGTAGAGACCACACCTTTTATAAAATCCCTTTCAAAAAACCTATATGTGAAAATCTATAAAAAAAAAAAAGAAATATGAGATGCGAAGAAAGTTATGTTCTCTCTCTTTAGCTAAAAACTTCCTCCAAACTTTTCTTCTTCATCTATGATTACTTATTCTTAGGCAATAGGATTATCACGAGGAGCATCACTTTCCATTCCTCATGATGCCTTAATGACAATAATGTTAGGCACATGGCTTGACTTAATATATAAATTAACGTTCATTAATAAAAATAATGTTAACTTCTACAAAGTATGAACATAAAATGCAATTTCTAGCATTACATTAGCTTAAAGATCAAACCTAAAATTTTATATATAAACGAAAGTTTGATTTACTCTTTTAATAATTAATAAGAATAGCCTATTTACCTAACTGATTCTACAATAATATGTAAACCATTAATATAAAATTTGTCACGTTTTACAAATCTGTATTTGAATTTTGAGAAAGAAATCATTTAAGATTCGTCACGTTTTAAAATTTTGCAAACAAAGAAAAATAAATCCTTAAAAGCTTTAACATTGTAGAAACCACACATATTTTCAAAACGACAAATTAGTTTTTTCTTTGCAAAAAACAAATAGGAAAAATTTAAAAAAGAAAAACACAATTTATTTTATCTTCTTAACCTCTTTCTCCAAGTTGGAACTTGTCTTTTCTCCAACAAAAAAGATTCACTTTTGATTGTGTCCAAAAGCAGCTGTCAACACTCTTTATTTGTATACAGTCCATATTCCTTTGTTGGTAAATTGATCATAATTTCGAGTTATATGAAGTAAAAAGTTTGCAGAATAAATATAAGTTGTTAAACGAAATCACTTTATTAAACTGTAAATTGTTTCTTTTAAACTCTTCAAATTAAGATATTAACTTTAGAACTTAAATTTAAACACAATTTACATCACTGATCACACGAATGAATAGTCAAAAGCGATCGTGTAACATGTATAAACCACAAACCCACATGTTACACTTTAACAAAAATTAAAAAAAATATAAGATTTGAGAGTGTTATATGAGAATACCATACACATGAGTTTGTAATGATCTTAAATGTACGTTTTATATAAACTTTAATTGGTATTCATTTTCAAGTAATTATCTTCAACTAAATTCTATTATTCATAAAAACTAACTGAACATGAACCCATTCAATCATATATAGTCGTGTACATGTGTGCTATAGCTTATATATGTTTCTTTTTAAATCATTACCAAAAGCATGCCATCTGAGTTGATTAGGTGCCTCTGGGGATGATCAATGATGCTAAGGGTTCAAACTCCGTTTCCTCCATCTTTTTCCACTCTTCCACCAAAAGTATTGCCGCATTGTCAGAATCAGTTGAACTGGTCTGTGCTTCAATTAGATTAGTAGAATTGATCTAACTGGAATCACTTGCTGCCTTTCACAATTAAATGCATAGAACAATTATTAAATGAGATCTTCCATATCTTTAATCATAAACCACATCATTATCTTCATTTGAACTGTTATCTAAATCATTAGGTAGTAAGGTAGAAATTTACCTCTTTAACTATTACATTGACAGTAATTCACTTTTCCTCGATCATCACTTCAATCTTCATATATATACTAAGTAATGGTTCCAATAAGTCTTAAAGCATCCCAATATACATGCTTTTATCAAATGACATTAACCACTCCAGTTGTTAACCAAATCCAAATCCATACAAGCCCAATTACCATGTCCAAGTCCATGTAAAGTAGAGTTGCACAAAACGGGTTTGGGCCGGACCCGGCCCGGGTACAAACCGGGTTTGGGCCCAACCGGGTTTTTTGTACCCGGGTATTGGTGAACCCGGGTACGAACCCGGGTCGGGTTCAGCGAGATACAAACCCTACCCGGTATACCCGGGTAGGGTCGGGTCGGGTATGAAACCCGGGTTCAACCGGGTTTTTGCCTTTTTTTTTTTTTTTTTTTTCTTTTCTTTTCTTGTGTGTGTCGAACACCGGGTCGTATGTTTTTTTTTCTTATATTTTCTTTCCTTTTTTTTCTTTTTATTTTCTTTTCCTAACCGGGTTCACTTGAATGACAAAAATTTAAACAACTTAATATATAAATATATACAAATCTTGGGCAGAAAATGTTACACTTATAATATACAAATATTAAATACTTTTTATATAAAACATTTGAATGACAAAGAAATTTAAAAAGAACATGAAAGACATATAATATTAAAACAACTTAAAAACTCTTATACTCAATGGACGAGGTAGTAGTAAATCCAGCCATTACTATCAAAGCTATTGGACATCAATGGTATCGGAGTGCGCCTCTTCACGAGGGTGATTTAAGTGCAACGAAATGCCTTAAGAATATGGTTCGCGAAGCATCTGGCTTACCGGTAATCTCCCATTCCCGCCGTCGAGAGACTTAAATAACTATAGCCTGCCAGAAACGGGGAGTTGAGATGGTTAGACCTATACCCCGAAATGCTCCCAGCGTAACAATATCGTCTAATTTTATCTACTACGAGATGCTTGATCAAATGCTAATTCTTCATCGGATATGCCAGAAGATACTCCGTCTTCTACCTCTTCATCATGTACTTTAGCTTCGAGTGTAATCTCGTCTTCGAGGCTTGTTTGGTCTTTTATACGATCCGTTGCGTCTAAGTGATCCTTTAAACAAATGCATATCTCCACTGCTTCCGGAGTTAGTCTTGTTCTTCGTAATGATATTACCCTGCCACTAAAAGAAAAGCAGATTCCGAAGCTACCGTAGAAGCTTGGACGCTTAGTAAATCACGGGCCATAGCAGAAAGAATCGGAAATTGAGATTCTTTTCCTTTCCACCAAGCCAAAATATCGAATGCACGATAATCTTCGGTAGTCATAGTGGAAATAAAATCCGTTCCACTATATCTACCGAGCTCACTTGTTGGGGTGTTACCCCTTTGACGTTTAGCCGTCACATCCCGAACAACATTCAACATAGTCAAAACAGGGTATTTAAGCGAGGTACTAGCACTTGAGGTTGATCCGCTTGGCATGGTTATGTTTACGTTAGGCCCATATCTATTTAAATAAAAATTATAATTGTTTTCAAACTATGATTAAAATTTTCTTTCGCCTCGTTTGAAAAATCAGGGTTTTCATCATGCATATCCAAATTGTCATTTATCTCATCTATCAAACATTCAACCACCGCAACATTTAGAAACGGATTTAAAGCGGCGGCACACGTAAAAACGGGTGCTAAGTCCTTAAAATATTTTTAAACTTTTCTTTCATTGGTTCTTTCATTTGATTAAACATATTATTTTTATTTTGAAAATTTTTAAAATTCAAAGACATAAAATATAGTTCTTGAAGCACCGAATAACTAGTGGAATAATAAACTCCCGATAATTTTGTTGTTGAGTTTTTAAAAACCTCAAGAAACTCGGATAGACGTTGAAGATTCTCCCAACCCGCATCCGGAAATGGGTCGGCTTCACCATTATCCGAAAGACTATTATGAAAAGCTTTCAAAGTGCCCTTTTGTTTTAAAGCACATTCAAACATGTGACAAGTCAAATTCCACCGAGTAGGTACATCCCAATTAGGACCTAAAAATCTAGAGTGCGTATCCTTACAAAGTTGTTTATAATCTTGATATCTTCTTCTACTTTTTTAAAAACGTCATGTAACATAAATCGAAAAGATGTAATAAAGTTATTAACATATTGCCCGGATAGTCCGTCTTGCACTACTAAATTAATAATATGTGCAACACAACGAGTATGGAAAAAATCACCGTTTGCAATCGGAAGATATTTTAATTTTAATTTTTCAACCGCGGTTGTGTTGTTAGAGGCGTTATCAAATGCAATTGAAAAAAGTTTATTTTGTAATTTAAAAGTACTTATTACATTATCTAAAAAGTAAAACAAAAATTCTCCGGTGTGTGGATGTGGAAAAAAATCAAATGCAATCGTACGTTTCATCAATTGCCATGAATTGGGATCCACCCAATGAGCGGTGACGCAAAGGTACGATTCAGGTAAACCGTGTGGAGCCGACCAAACGTCACTAGTTAAGTTTACACCGGTATTTAAATTTTCAAATAATACAATTAATCATTTTTGCTTGTTTCCATAATTTTAAACAATAACGTCTAAGTGTAGTACGACTTACTTGAGTGTAACGAGGTTGAAGCGTCTCTCGAATTAAGTTGCTCAACCGAGGATTGTCGAAGTGACTAAAAGGCAAAGCTTCTTGAATCACGAACTTCGCCATTCGATCTCGAACCGTATTAACATCGTAATTAAAGATTCCACCGTCTCCACCCAATTGTGTTTGTTGCGAATCCGGATTACTTTTCAACGACTTACAAAACTTCTTGCTAATGTGTTTGTTTAAAGTCGTGTTAGAATCTTTAGCAAACAAAGCTCCACAAAACTTGCAACGAGCCTTTACAGACCCGTCACTCAACTCAACCATATCGCAATTGCACCAAACATCCATGTTACGATTGTGTGCAAGAACACGAACGACGGTTGGAGCGTTGGACGAACCTTGACCAACGGAAGATTGTGAGTGAGCCATATCAAGATTGAAGAGAGTGAAAGTGTAAAACGAGAGAGTGAAAGTGTAAAACGAGAGTAAACGAGAGTATTTTTTGCGTTTTTTGCGTATGTTTTTGCGTTTGAGACTTGGGTACTAAACCATATCAACCCACACCTATTTATACTAACTTATAAGCCTAAAAGTGACAAAAGAGCCAAAAATCGATCCCAACGGCTATATAGCCGTTAAAAAACGACCACTTTTAAAAAAAAAAAAAAAAACGGTCAAAACCGGGTCCAACCCGGGTCAACCGGTTCCGGGTCGGGTCGGGTCCTAATAAATTCTAGAAAATCATACCCGGTTCCAACCCTACGGGTTTTTTTCGGGTCCAACCCGGGTATGCATATACCGGGTCGTACCCGTACCCAGTTCCGGGTCGGGTCCACCGGGTCGGGTCCGAACCCGGTTTTTTTGCCCAAGTCTAATGTAAAGTAAGTATTTTTATCAAGAATGATTAGCGATTTGGGTTGTGGTTTTATAGTTTTTATCCCATAGCATATCAATTATCACATTCAATTGAACAATTACTAACTTCTTTTTTCGAACGGTAAAAAAATTAGTATTAACAATTATTAGCTATTTATAATTTAGTATACAGTCGAAGGTCCAATAGTCTTTACCTTCATTCCATTCAACAATTAACACATAAGATAATTTCTTAAAATTTAAACAAAAAGTTCATTTTATTTTATAGTTTGGTTTGGTTTGTATCTTATAAATAAATAGGCCCATTCACCAATCCCAATTCACTGTCGAAGTATGTTTCTGAATTCCGCCCTCCCAATTAGAGATGGGAAATCGGGTTTTGAGCCATACCCGAAACCGGTCACAACCCGGTTAAGCCCAACCGGGTTTTTTTACCTGGGTACTAGTGAAACCGGGTACGAACCTGGGTCGGGTTCACACTCTTGAATACCCTACTCGATATACCGGGTTAGGGTAGGGTTGGGTCGGGTCCAAAACCAGGTAAATACCGGTTTTTTTTTTCATTTCTTGTGTGTATTATTTATTATGATTATGATTATTGTTGTTGTTGTTATTATTGTTATTATTATTATTATTATTATTCATTTATTATTTTTTATAAATTAAAAATCCATCATCATGTATTCCTATAATAATATTAAATAAACATAAAATTCATCATTATTTACTAAAAAACTTTAAAAAATACAAATAAATCAATAATAAATAACATAAAACTTTTATTTAAGTTATCGTCTACTGTTTATTTTCTACGGAAGGCTTCATCAAATGCTAATTCTTCGTCGGATATGCCAGAAGATACTCCTTCTACCTCTTCATCGTATACTTTTGCTTCGAGTGCAATTTCGTCTCCGAGGCTTGTTTGGTCTTGTATACAATTTATCGATTCTAAGTGATCCTTTAGACAAATGCACATGTCCAAGGCTTCCGGAGCGAGTCTTGTTCTCCGTAATGATATTACCCTTCCACTAAGAGCAAAAACAGATTCCGAAGCTACCGTAGAAGCTTGGAAGCTTAGTAAAGCACGTGCCATATCGGAAAGAATCGGAAATTGGGATTCATTTCCTTTCCTTTCCACCAAGCCAAAATATCGAATGCATGATAATCTTCGATAGTCATAGTGGAAATAAAATCTGTTCCACTATACCTACCGAGCTCGTTTGTTAGGGTGTTACCCTTTTGTCGTTTAACCATCACATCCCGAACAACATTCAACATAGTCAAAACTGGGTCTTTAACCGAGGTAGTACCACTTGAGGTTTTTTTCCTTAGCATGGTTATGTTTATGTTAGGCCCATATCTATTTAAACAAAAATTATAAATTATTTTCAAACTTTCATTAAAATTTTCTTTAGCTTCGGTTAAAAAATAGGGGTTTTCATCATGCATATCCAAATTGTCATTTATCTCATAAATCAAACATTTAACTCCAACAATATTTAAAAACGGATTTAACGTGGCGACACAAGTAAAAACGGGATGTAATGATCACGTGTCAATATTTTGGTGTTTAATTGATCTAGATACATTATTTTACATCGTTGTCATTATGGAATTACTTTACTTTGTGTATGTTTTGTTTAATAGGTGTTTGAAGCTTAAATGAGTTTATTTTGAGGCAAAAGAAGCAAAACACGAAACTAAAGGGACTGAAGATGTAAATATCAAAAGTTACAAAAAAAAACACTTTTGAAGGTAGGCCGGCGTATCATACGTCGGGTATGGGTGTATCATACGCCGGGTGGCGTATTGGCAGCGCATTTGTGGGCGTATTTAATCAAAATTCCAGAAAGTTGGGCGTATGAATGCTGAGGGCGGAGTATGATACGGCGGTAGCTGAACAAACTCCAGACTTTTGGGATTTTCAAGTTTATTTAAACCAAATCAATTCCAATTCGAACTACAACTTTCCCTACATAAATCTAGCATATTCAAGGAGATTTTGGGTGCTTTCAAGCTTCCTAACATCTTCCACATCATCATTGATCGTCGTTCAAATCAAGATTGAAGATTTAATGTTGATGATGCGTGGCTAGGCCATTCGTGATTAATTCCGGGAACATGATTCTTTTCAAGTGAGATATTTGGTATGTTTTGATTAGGTTTCTTATAATGAACATTGAGTGATTGAATGAAGTTTTATGTTTTGATTAATTTAAAGGGTTTACTTGTAAATAAAGTTGTGTGCTTGATTATCAGTTTTGGTTTCCTTGCATCGTGAGCTCATTAAAAAAGGTAGACAATTTGATATGAGTAAATTGGTAATCTTATGAACGAATGAGTCTTAAAAGATTGTTCTTTGGTTATCACTTTAATAAAAAGTTCAAATCTTGAAGTTACGTTCTTACAAACCCTAGGTTAAACATATCGATTGTTGATCTTGCGGAATTGGAAACCCGGAAGTGATTGCTTTTCGTTATTTAAGTAAATTCATTTCAAAGTTTGTTGATTTTTTTCAATTGTGTTCTTAATTTCATCCAAAGTTTCAATTTTTAATTATAAAGTCGTGTCTTTAAGTAATCGATTCATATCGTTAAACACTTTTCACATATTCCCTATGGATACGACCTTACTTACCCTTACACAATAAAGGTAGCTAAGACTGATATATTAACTTGTTTTTTATCGAGTCTTGACAAGTAGATCAAAATGACGTCGTTGCCGATGAATTAGTGCGCTTGGTGTTTAATTATTTTTATTTGGTTTTCTTAAAAATTTATAAAAAAAACCCAAAAAGATTTTACTTTTCTATCTCCTTTTAATTTGTTTTCTTGTTTAGTATTACACGGGGTTTTTTGTTTTCTTGTTTGCAGGTAACCATTACGTTAATGTATAAAAGATTTTCAGCAAAGACCTTGGCACTGCAATTTGATCTAGAAATCGAGAAGACTGCAAGAGAGAATTATGTGTTCCATAAGGCATCAACTTTAAAGACTTTCCAAATTCGTGCTCAGACAAGATCTGAAGAAGGTACATCGTCAGCAACAGTTCACAGGATTTTAAGTAGACTTTCAAGAACACCTGAAAGTAATCAATCAAGAATGATGAATAATCTGGAAATTCAAGGAGGACTACAACCTAATCAACCTTTGGGGGATAGTCCACCACCATTGTTACCTCAACATGATGATCCTCCACCTCAACCACAACCAGTGCAACCTCAACCTCTAGCCAATCCTTGTAAATCAAAGTGTACAAAACTAACCTCCTCCCGTGAACTTCCAACCAGTGGCAAATTTCTAGCTTCATAATCCAAGTTTTAGTATAACGGGGAAGGAAGTCATCCAAGTAATGAAGAATGGCTTTTAGTTGAAGGAAACCATCACACTAATTATGTGGAGGAATGGATTGAAGATCAAGTTGACATGGAAGGACCAAACTAACATGATTATAAGGATTATGGAAATCAATCGAATTATCAAAATCGTAAACCGAACCAAGTTCGAGTTGGTTATGCCCAATCACCCATTCTTAACAACATGGGGGACCAACTATTTAATGGTATACCAGCCAATCTGGGGGTCAACACTATGTACCTATACATGTGTAGATAGTCACTTTCGGCCCGCCATTGCCATCAATTCATCTCCTATAGTTCCACAGACACAACGAGGAAGAGCGTTTGAAGTTCGACCATTATGTTTGAGAATTCTTTCTCACTTTCATGGTCTGGCAACTGAAGAACCATGTAAGGCCCTGATCCCAGGAAACCTTACAGTTGTCACTCACATAAAAAAACATAGATTTAAAACATTCATTTAGATAAACATTGCAGCGGAAAAGTACATTAAGTTTCAATCCATTACGACATAATTCAAATAAAACATTAACATTGTCTTTAAAACATCAAATATTCTTTAAGAGTCTTCTTAGTTATCTTCTAAATCAGGGATGCCAGCCTTCAGATGCGAAGTAGCTTCTAGAATCCATGCCCACATTCACTCAAGTCCAACAGCTCACCTATCAAACTAATATGCATACAAAAGTCAGCTTCGTTGAGTGAATTCTAGGTTTACTTTATCAAATAACTTTTTAGTAAGATATATTAACTCATCATTCGAAAGTAGTTATCACATATCTGAACATTACTATACCAGACTATTGCTTTATCATCAGTACTTTCATTTATTTGATATCTATGTCTCTTCATTATCCGTTAATTCCTAGTCACTATCTGTGCCTATGATGAACACAGGACTTTACCGACATGCCAATCCAGGCCTTACTGTCGTACCCATACAGGACATTATTGTCATAACAATCCAGGCCTTACTGACCTGCTGTCCGGGTCTTTACTGACATGCCAATCCAGGCCTTACTGTCATGAGGGCACAACAAATGCAACCCTCCTCTGTTATTTGCTTGCAAGGCTTTACTTTACAAAGGTACACGTTATGGGCCCAATAACATTTCTTTAGGTTTCACTTTTATTTTTAGGTTATACATAATATAACACAACATATTACAAGACATATCATCATTACCAAAGTCATATCACAATTAGAAAAGCACGATATAAATTCATTAAAAAACCCCATTTCTCATATAAGATAGTATATAAAACTTTGTTTTAAAATAACTGGTCATTTAGTATGCATATCACCCCAAAACGTTTAAAGCATGTATGAAATAGAGGATCTAGAACTCACCTTGGTCATCTAAGTCATCTAGCTTTAAACCATCTAGATCCAAGTCATCTAGCTTTAAACATCCCAAGTCGTCCAGTACATTTCCTTCCCAAGTCGCCTAGTATGATTCATTCCCACCTATAGTTGCAAGTCGTCCAGCTTAACCATACCAAGTCGTCCCGCTTCAACCCTCACTAAATCGTCTAGTTTCAATCTCATTTCCAAGTCGTCTAGAAGAAACATATGACCCGACCCCTTAGTCGTCCAGTGACAACAATCACACATTATGAAGCTACAACTCTAACACTATCCATCATTATAATAAATCATCACCATAAGGATCATCATCATAAGCAAGAGACCTACATAAACAGGAGCATTCTTACCATCTCGAGGCTGCCACCATTGCCATCATCATGTTACCACCTTAATCAGCCCTTAAACAGATCACAAGCTGCCACCATACCGCCACCATGAGCCGCAACAGCCACCACGACTGCCTAGGACCATTACCGTAACCAACAGCCCAAAACCATCATTATCATCACATAACCAACTTCACTACAGTAACCTGTACATCATGGTCCAGTATCATTGAGTACTTACCATAGGTACCCAAAAGTAGGACCTGAACATGGCAGCCCAATTCTCCCATTCATCGCCGGCTAACTGAAATCTGCAGCTTGACTGCTTAAACCCCGCGTCATCGGTGCTGTTCACTTAAATTATGGCCTCTAGCACCACCTGCTGCCATCGTGACAACCGCAGCCCACAGCCACAACAGCCACCACCACTGTTGTTGTCGGAGCTTCATTACTATCGCGACCTCCATCAAGTGTCGCTATCTTACTGCACCAATCGCAACCCAGAACGGAATACAGCTGTGGCCACTGCCATACCTGTCGTAACCGGCAGCCATCGGGCAACCTACTGCCACTGCCATGGGCTGCCGTAGAGAGCACCATCACTGACCATAACCTATCACTTCGTCAGAAAATTGTTCCCATTCATCCTCATAGAGGCAACCGTGTTTAATCCAAGCTCCAATCAAACTACGGCAGCCGCCATCATCACTCACCCTCTCCTCCGGCCTACCTCACGGCACCCCCTCAATGGCGCATATCCTTCTTCTTTAGTAGGGTTCATGTAGATCTTTATTCATTTGTCGCATATAGTCCCTCGAGTTTCCTTTTGATTTGTTTGAGCTACAAACCTTATAGTTAGTTGTAACAAAACTCTTCTAATAGACATCTTTGGTCCCTCTATGTTTATAAACTTCGTACTTAACTCAAACCCCCTTTAAGAATATTTTCATTTATACGTATTTCTGAAAACTGGGTGTTACAAACCATATCTACACATATCAGAGTTTGTAGCATCATGTAGCACCATTGGTGGCCAAGGCTTTTTACCGGATGAAGTTAAACTGGTACTTTTTCAATTTACTCTTAAAGACAAGGCCTAACAATGGTTCTTATCCTTACCATTTGCAATTATTCATACATGGGTGCAAATGCAACACCATTTTTTAGATGAATACTATACTTCTTAAAGAACAAGTGATGCTCGACAAGCCATCTGATGCTTTACACAACACACATGTGAACAATTCCATGAAGCATTTCATCGGTTTAAGGAAATGTTGAGAACTTGTCCACATCATGGAATAGCTAAGTGGGACATGATTTTCGCCTTTTATGATGGCTCGTCACCGAAAGATGCGAAAGATTTGAACTCCACAAGTGCGGGAACATTCACCTTAAATCACGAGGTTGATGATTGGAACATATTGGAAAGGATGAGTGCAATATCTAAGAAGCGTGTACAATCAAGCTGGAGGTCAAGAGGTGCAAGTATGAAGATGGTGACTGATCATGTGGCCATTAATAGAATTGCATTTTTGGAACAAGAAATTGCAAGCCTCAAAATTGAAAAGAGTGGTGCGGCGCATATATCTAGTGAATATGAAGTGTGTGATATTTTTAATGACATTGGCCATACATCAGCTACATGTTACTTGAATTTGGGGAAGAGTGAAGTACATCAATTACAAGGCCAAGGAGAAAGGAACACTTATGATATGGATTCTAACACCTATCATCACGGTCTTAGAAATCACCTAAACCTTAGATATGATAACACTACTAACCAATTGAACCCTCCTTTTTAGGTATCAAATCTATGCAACCAATGATAATTACAATCAAGGGAATTACCAACAAGAAGGTCAATATCAACAAATGAATCAATAACATCAACAAGGAGCTTCTACTAGCAATGATAATGACAATGCAATCCTTGCGACGATTCAAGACCTTGCCAAGGACATGAAAGAGTTCAAGCAATTCAAAGAGGTGCAAGAAAAGACTAACGATGCCATTTCCAAACAATTAGGAAAATTAGCTGAATAGCTATTAGGAAGAGAATCGGGTAAACTCCCAAGTGATACAATAAAGAACCCTTAATATCAAGCCTCAACAAGTAGTTGCAGGTAACAATAAGGAAGGTGATGAAGAAGAAAGAAGTGACATGGGATCACCAATCAAAACCATTCAAGTAGGGAATTTTAAAATCAAATGGGCACTTTTGGATTATGGAGCCGGGGTGGGCATCCTTCCGGGAAGTTTATGTGACCAATATGACTTCGGTCCGTTACATGAATCGGACAAAATAGTGGTGCTTGCTGATTCGACATGGAAACAACCCTGGGGAATGGTTAAGGATGTGATAATCAAGCTATGAGAGTTCTACTATCCGGTGGATTTTATGGTGCCTGATTATGCACTAGTAAGGACGAATGAGCAACCAAAGGTAATTTTAGGTCGACCATTCTTGGAAACAGCCAAAACTCAAATCAATTGTCGAGATGGAATCATCGACATGACATTCGAGAATCGTAAGTTGTTTTTTAATATGGTTTCACAATCAATTACCTATGTAGTTAATATTGATTGTTCTGTAACAAATGTTACTAACGGGTGTGCTTCTCCTTACATTTCACATGTAAGCGAGGATATCACCAAGGAGAATGGTTTTTATCCTTATAGGTTTGAGCTCAAGAATGTGGAAAAGGATGAGAATATGAAGGTGGAGCCAGGGAAGGAAAAACCAAGGCAAAAGTTAAAGACAGGTAAACCACCCGATCAAGTGAATTCAAAGGTCAAAAAAGAGATGTTTGACCAATACGGGAGCAACCAAGATCAAGCCGGGAGAAGAAGTTCTTTGAAAAGAAATTTGGAGAAAAGCACACAATACGGCCATCATAAGTGGTTTCAGGCATGGTCTGGCTGAAGACCTAAAACTTAGCGCTTACGGGAGGCAACCCGAGAACTTTATGGGTGTGTTCATTAAAAAACCTCACGAGACTACAACTCGTTTACTCGGGTCTACCGAGGGGTTTAAAGGCTTAAAGGTTTGTTTCATATGCTAAATGCAACCGTGATTCCTACGAAAGTGAGTCTTATTTCTTTTATTAGTTTGTGTTTTTTTCTCTTTGTTTTTTTTGTTTTGTGTTGATAGTTCAATCACCACATGCAAATACTCAAATGTGGGCAGGCACAAGTCGATTAATGAATGCTCTCACTAACGATTAGGTCTATGTACTCATTTCTTATGTTGTTTGTCTTTTGTATGGTTGTGATTTGCTTTATTATATTAATTGTTTTCACTTAATTCATATGAACTTATTCTTTCAGTTTATGGTTGAATCATAACCGATAACCTCATCCTCACAGTGTTTATTCGTGTTTTAAAAACCATACATTGGGGACAATGTATCCTAAGTGTGGTGATGGGGGGAGTAAAGAAAAAATGTATTGAAAAGAGTGCTAAATACGAGAAATTAAAAAAAAAATTACAATTTTTGAAAAAAATGTCCCAAGCAAACTTGAAAATATGTAAAGATTGAATCTTTAAGTACAAATCATTAACTAATTACCTACTAAAGCATGGTTTTTGGTTCTTTATCATGGTTATATTTGTTTTGATGTTTCAAAAGAGAAAAAAGACTTTAGATTTATCTAACCGAGGGTAATAAGCTAGAAGATGGACCTTTCATGCATAAGTTACATTAAGTTCCCAAAGTTAAATATTAATTCCTATGAAACGTTTCAAACAAGATACCAAATTATGTACAAAGATAATAAGGCATTAGGATCTAGCCTTAGGAATCTAAAAAGGCCTTTTTTATATATTTTTTAGATCATACTTAATATTTAGAAACAAAAAAAGTTAAGTTATTACCCAATGATATATATGATGAAAAGAAGTGAAATATGAAGCCTTTTATTGTTCTAGTTTTGTTTTTTTTTTGAAATCCAAATTGGTTAGGTGATTATGTGCTTAAAAGTTGCCAAAGTGCCAAGCCTTGTTCGTCGGTAAGCCGATAAGGATATCTTCAAATTATATGAAAATATAGGCTGAAAAAGGTTATATCGTTCGAAAAGAGAGAAATCAAAAGAGGGCTAATGTTAACGTGCCTTACAAGAGTAAAAAGTCATAAGAGATGGGTCAATGTTTGCCTCACAATTCAAATACATTGATATCAGTAGTAGACCTTCAAAGAAGTTATCCTTACCCAATTTTTGGATTTTATCACTTTTTAGCTATTTTTATCATTAATTTCCTACCCTTAACTTAAGCCTAATGAAACCCATAAAATTCCTTTTGATTTATGTCTACTTTAAGTGTATTGTGAAAAAATGTGATTATATGCATGGGTAAAACATAAAGGCCTATTAGGCTCAGTTAGGTGAATTTGGATTTAAAGTGAGTGATTGAATAAAGATATTTAGTATGTTTTTATTAGGTTTCTTGTAATGACCATTGAGTGATTGAATAAAGTTTTATGTTTTGATTAATTTAAAAGGTTTACTTGTAAATAAAGTTGTGTGCTTAATTATCAGTTTTTGGTTTCTTTGTATCGTAAGCTCATTAAGAAAGGTAAACAATTTGATATGAGTAAATTGGTAATTTTGTGAATGAACAAGTCTTAAAAGATTGTTCTTTAGTTATCACTTAAATCAAAAGTTAAAATCTTGAAGTTATGTTCTTACAAACCTTAGGTTAAACATATCGATTGTTGATCTTGCGGAATTGGAAACCCAGAATTGATTGTTTTTCAGTATTTAAATAAATTCGTTTCAAATTTTGTTGCTTTTTGCAATTGTGTTCTTAATTTCATCCAAATTTTCAATTTTTAATTATAAAGTTCATGTCTTTAAGTAATTGAGTCATATTGTTAAACACTTTGCACATATTCCCTGTGTAGACGACCTTACTTACCCTTATGCAATAAAGGTAGCTAAGACCGATATATTAACTTGTTTTTGATCGAGTCTCAACAACCAGATCAGGTAACTCTGTAAAATATTTTTTAAACTTTTCTTTCATTGTTTTTATCATTTGTGAAATCATGTAACTTTTATTTTGAAAATTTTTAAAATTCAAAGTCACTAAATATAATTCTGAAAGCACCGAATAACTTGTGAGATAATAAACTCCTGATAATTTTGTAGTTGAGATTTTAACACACCAAGAAAATCAGATAGATGTTAAACATTGTTCCAACCCATATCCGGAAATAGGTTGGTTTAACCATTATCCGAAAGACTATTATGAAAAGCTTTTAAAGTCCCTTTTTGTTTTAAAGCACAATCAAACATGTGAAAAGTCGAATTCCACCGAGTAAATACATCCCAATTTGGACCTAAAAATCTAGATTCCGTATCCTTACAAAATTGTTCATAATCTTGATATCTTTTTCTAACTTTTTAATAACGTCGTGTAACATAAATTGAAAAACTTTAATAAAGTTTTCAATAAATTCCACGGCTAGCCATCTTGCACTACTAAATTAATTATATGTGCAACACAATGAGTATGAAAAAAAAATCACCGTTGGCAATTGAAAAATATTTTAATTTTAAATTTTCAACCGCGATTGTTTTGTTGGAGGCGTTATCAAATGCAACTGTAAAAAGTTTGTTTTGTAATTTAAAAGTAGTTATTACATTATCTAAAAAGTAAAACAAAAATTCTCCGGTATGCGGATACAGAAAAAGATCAAACGCAATCATACGTTTCATCATTTGCCATGATTTGGGATCTATCCAATGAGCGATGATGCAAATGTACGATTCGGGTAAACCGTGTGGAGCCGACCAAATGTCACTAGTTGAGTTTGCACTATTGTTTAATTTTTAAAAAAAATACAATTAAATTATTTTTTGCTTTTTTCTATAATTTTAAACAATAACGACTAAGTGTAGTACGACTTACTCGGGTGTAAAAAGGTTGAAGCGTCTCTCGAATCAAGTTGGTCAACCGAGGATTGTCAAAGTGAACAAAGGCAAAGCTTATTAAATCACGAACTTCGCCATTCAATCTCGAACAGTATTAACGTCGTAGTTAAAGATTATACCGTCTCCACCTAATTGTGTTTGTTGCGAATCCGGATTACTTTTCAACGACTTACAAAACTTCTTGCTAATGTGTTTGCTTAAAGTCGTGTTTGAATCTTTAGCAAGCGAAGCTTCACAAAACTTGCAACGAGCCTTTACAGACCCATCACTCGACTCAATTATATCCCAATTGCACCAAAACATCCATGTTATGATTGTGTGCAAGAACACAAACGACGGTTCGAGCGGTGGACGAACCTTGACCAATGGAAGTTTGTGAGTGAGCCATATCAAGAGAGTCAAAGTGTAAAACGACAGAGTGAAAGTGTAAAACGAGAGTATTTTTTACCTTTTTTAGCGTATGTTTTTGCGTTTGGGACTTGGAACTCAACCATATCAACCACACCTATTTATACTAACTTATGGGTAAGAAATAACAAAAGAAACAATCAAAAAAAATTATAACGACTACTTTTTTGAATTTGGGAAAAATACGGGTAGAACGGGTTCAACCCGGGTATAGGCGGGTCGGGTTCGGGTCAGGTTCTATTAAAATTCCTAAATCTATAACCGGTTAAAAACTGTATGGGTTTTTTCCGGGTCCAAACCGGGTCTTCCATCATCGGGTACTACCCGTACCTGGGTCCGGTTCAGGTCCGACGGGTCGGGTTTGCACCCAGTTTTTATGCCCACCTCTACTCCCAACATCAAAATTATGAATCGCAAAACATTAATCGATGAAGAAATATTAATATTGAGTCAAACTAAATCACAGTTAGTGGCGGATCTAGAACAAAATTTCAGGGGTAGCTCAATTTTTTACCATACATTCGTGTAAATGAAACAAAAAAATAACATGTTAAAAATCAGGTTAAACATATAACTATTAGATGATCTAAGATTTTTCCTGCTCGGCATTACCATTACATCATCATCTATTACTTTATCAAATGTTTCTCTTTCAACCACATAAATTAGAGTATTGTCAAGATAATCTTCACCCATTTGATTGCATTAATCTAACTTTGATAAACTTTAATTTACAAAAACATATTTCAACGGTTGCTGTTGTAACCGGTAAAACCAACGTTATCTTCAATATTCGATAAACCAAAAGAAAAAATGATCTTTTTCGCTTTTCACCATTAGATGAGCATGGTCACATATTCTATTTAATTTTACAAATATATCATCTTCCTTTACAGATACATCTCAGGCAAATGACAATATCTTATATATGCCAAACTTAGAAAACCAATCACAAAAATTTAAACCTAACATATTCTCTATCAAAGTAATTGTTACATCATTGAATTGATTTCTCAATTCTTGAATTTGCATTTAAAAAAACTATATAAAAACCTTAATTTTAGATCATTGTCGATTAGTAATGACATTATTTTGGTTTCTTGGGTTACCATAAGTTTCCGTCATATCTAACATCTCAATAATAACTTTTCACAAAAAAAGTCATTTCTTCCGCCATTCTTTCGGTGGCTAGCAGGTGGCACTGGTGGGAGAGGACTCTAGGTGGAGTGGCGATGGCTGCCCCTGGTCGCTGATCGCTTGAATCAAGTGACAAAATTGATTTTTTTTTTAATTTAATAAGTTTTGTGTTCTTTTTCTTTTAATAAACCTTGGGCTTCTAAATATTAATAAAATTTTGGGCTTTTAATAACATTATGGTTTGATGAGCTTTTAATAAAATTTTGTGGTGAGATGTTGGACTTTTAAAATTTTTTGAGGGGTTTCTTAGTTTTAGTTCAGGGGTGTCTTGATACATAAAACAATGAAAAAAAGTTGCACTTCAGGACTGATGTGTGTGGGTATGTGTATATTTTTAATAATTTTCACAAAACTTGGTTTTAAATTTATAAAAATGATTTTTACCTTAAAATTAAACTACACACAAATAGGGAAGTGTACCTAGGGCTGCAAAAGAACTGAACGTTCAGCGAACAGTTCGTGAACCGTTCGGCGCGAAGTTCGTTTATGTTCGTTCATTTAGTAAATGAACGAACACGAACAAGAAAATTTCGTTCATTTAGTTAAACGAACGAACATAAACACAAGTCGTGTTCGTTCATTTATGTTCGTGAACGTTCGATAATGTGTTCGTTTATGTTCGTTAATGTCCGTTCGTGAACATTCGACAATGTGTTCGTTTATGTTCGTTAATGTGTTCGTTTATATTCTTAATTTTATGTCAGTTATTTTATGACTATTATATCAAGTTTTTTTTATATTTATGTTAAGTATTTGTTTATTTTTGATTGATTTTGTGTAATGTTTGTAATATAAATGTAAATTTTATTTTAAAATAAATCTATAATCATTTGTATTCGTTTGTGTTCATGAGCTTTTTTGTGTTCGTCATGTTCATGAACAGTTGTTTGTGTTTGTTTGCTTATGATTATGTTCATTTGCGTTCGGTAAGTGTTTGTGAACAGTTCATGAACATGTTCATTTTCTTAATGAACAAACACGAACAAAGAATCTCGTTCGGTAAGTGTTCGTGAACAGTTCATGAACAAGTATATTTCTTAACGAACGAACACGAACAAGGACTTGTTCATGTTCGTTCGGTTCGTTTGCAGCCCTAAGTGTACCTATGGTATATGTAGCATAGTTAGGCAAGCCAAGTATCGATCCAAGAACACGGTAGCTACTAATAGTAAATCTTTGTTATTATTTAGCCGGTAGAAGATTTGGTATTTTTATATTTTAAACTAAAATAAACATAAATAGATAAATATGGATAGAAATCAAGAAACATAATCAAACAAAGATAATATTCACTTAGACTTTGAATCCACCTAGCCAAACAATTATAATATACGCAAATTCATGATGAGATTATTCTATACACATGTAACATAGAAATAGACTAGATCCCCGTCAAGCCTACCTAATCATATGACTCTTGGAAAGTTAAAACGATGTTAACATAGTAACCACCTAAAGTCGTTCCATGAAAAACCAATGATACAATTATGTTGAATATAAATGTGGACTAAACTCCTGTCAATGTTATTTAGTCCCATAATTCTTTGGAAAGCTAATATGATAAACACATACCAACCAACTCAAATCATCTAATGTAAACAAAATCATGAAGTCCTCCAACTTGTGAATATCATACCACAGATATATGAACTATAAATTATGCTAGTAAACCATAATCACACATACACAATGATATGAGGAATTCACGACAAATGTAATAGCCTTTCCAAGCATATACACAATGATGCACATTTGAATAACAATCATACATGTTCCGATCCCCATCTACTATTCCTAGTCAAATGCGATGAATACACATACATACATATACATATTCATGAATAAAAACGCTAACACATACGGTTTTCCAATATAATATGAGATTTAACATATAATCAAGATATATATATACATACATACATATACATATACATATCGAGATATCTACGAGATTTAACATATAATCAAGTCAAACAAACACACATAATCATTGAAGAAGATTCAAGACCATGTTAAAGTCATCAACATAATCATCATCAAAAATCACATGTACATCATCAAATTTAGCTAGGATTCATTTAATCCAAGTGAATCAAGAGTTTTAGCTCAAGCTAACTACAAAAACACTCAAGAAACTTGAATAATAAAAAAAGATACATGATTAGATGAAGAGATTATCAAACCAAATCAAGCTAGATTGGTAGTATGTTGTCATATTCTTTTTTGGAGTGCACGATACTTAATCTTGCTTCTTTTCCTTCAATAGGTGCTCAAAATGGTTTTGGGGGCTGGAGAGAACTAAGGTTTTTAACCCTCCCAAAGTTGTATTTTGGAAATGAGGCTCAATTTAGTTTATAAAGTGAGATCTGCGCCGAACATGGCCGTGTCGTAAAGTGACATAGCCATGTCACGCATCAGACGTGAATCTTGATCTGATGCTGACATGACCATGTCAGAATATGACATGACCATGGTAGTAGTCAAAATTTTAACAATTCAACTTATTTCTTAAGTTTTTTTTATCAAAATCACCAAGTCATCATCCAAACCTACAAAATTCATATAAAACACGATTAAATGTCGTTCCAAATGAATTTGTAACAAAAAAACATTTTAAACAGGGGATAATATGCATTATTAACATGTATAATTTTTAGCATATTAAGGACAATGGTTGGGGGTAGCCTAGGCTAGCTACTCCTCGAGCCTTGGTATGTCTGCCCCAGATTGTAGTCTCTAAACTAAAATCGATAATCACAAGCATTCACAGATTTCTTGGTTAATCGCCCAACTAATCACATGTTCGAATCTTTATGGGCCCTAGTTTTGTAATCACTAATAATGCATGGGACTTAGTGCATGTTAGTATCGATTTTTTTGTCGGACATACCTTTTGTTTCATAAAAACTATACACTAGTGTAGTTCAGTAGTATGTCATGTCATGGTAGGGGTGACAGAAAAAACGAGCCCGGTGGGTATACTCAAAATCTAAAACATATGAGATTGGTATACCTGAAGCCCGATGGGTATTGGTTCGGGTATGAGATTAAATTTTAAACTTTTTGTGGGTATGGGATTAGGTAATACCCGACCCGATTACCCAAAACCACATACTCTTTACCCTAACATATACCCAAAGTTTTTTATTTTTGGATATGAAAGCAAAATGGTTAACTTTTTTGAATATTAGATATGTATTTTGGATATAGAACTTTTTAATATGAAAATACTCATAAGTTGTAGTTGTTTTGGAATCTCGATGAGAAATTTAAGCAACTTGTTTAGCTATTTATAATGTTAAATTTACCAAATGAAGGTTTTACTATAGTTTTATTACACGAAATTTTATGAAGATGATCATATTAAAATTTAAAATAGGATACTTAAATATATAAAATTAAAATTGTATTAATGTAACCAACAACCCGATAAAGATTGGCAGATATCCATGGGTATGCTCCTAACCTGATGCTAATAGGTTTACCCGTAGCTCGATGCTAATAGGTATACCTGATACCTATGGGTATGCCCCATACACAATGGGTAATTACCCGATCAATACCCGATGGATAATGGGCCGGGTATGAGAAAAGATTTAAAACCGGGCATGGGCTTGGAATTCCAATACCTAGCCCGAACCCAACCCATTGCCTTCCCTAATCATGGGATACTTTGGGTGGTTAAATGAAGGGATGTTCAAAATAGGATGTCTGGATTCTCGAATATCCAAAAATTTGGGTAGCGCATTTCAATATCCGAATCCGAATCCGAAATTTAGGATATCTGAATGAATAGTCCAATTCTAAATAAATATGTATTATTTATTAGTTTTTATAAAATTTTATAGTTTTTGATAATATTGATTTAAAAACTTTTGGATATCCAAAACTTTTATAAAAATATCCAAAATATTGGAAATTTATTATTAATATTATTATTTGATGGTTTTTATAAAATATTTTGGATAATTTGGATATTCAAATATCCAAAAATGTTCAAAAACACTATCTGAATCCGAATTCGAAAATTTCGGATGTCCGAAGTACGAAAATCCAAATTTTCTAATATTTTGGATTTGGATTTTTAAATATTTCAGATTCGGTTTCGGATTTGGATATTTTTGTACACCCTTTTAATGCTTATGTTTCTTGAACCATGCTTTGAGTGTAGTCAAACTAGCAAATTCACAATCTTTAAAAGTGCAAATAGATTAATAGAATCATTCATATTTAAATCTGACTGCACTGGTAAATAATTAATCTAACAAAATTGACAATGCATTCTATTTCGAATTTGTGTGTGCACTTTATTGATGATGGTATTTTACCTCTTTAACTTCATTTCAACCTTGACCGGAATGATACAATAACAATAGGAGTAAAAGTGATAGTGATAGTGATAATAATAATAATAATAATTTTAATAATCATTATTATAGAGCGGCAGAGAAGTTGTCGAAAAGAAATGGGATCCTGGATAAAGGAAACCATTAAAAATAAACACAAGATGAAGAAGAGATTCAATTGTCACATTTCAACTACTTAACGTATATAGCTAGTTATATACAAAAGTAGAGATTCAATTGTGTTGAACCTATAATAGGCTTACAAACGTACATATCTTTTAAATAAAAAACATGAAAAAGGTAAGAAAGACAGTTGATAATAGAATATCACAAAGATATATCATCTGTATGTATGTTGTGTTGATTAAAGGATGAGAAAATATAACAACCCCCTAAAAAGTAGCAAGTTCATGTTACATGCATGTTATACAAATGTAAATGGCGTTTTCAAAATATCGACCGTTATATTTGATTTTGGTATTTGTGATCTAGCAACAACAGTATGCGTGTTGCTTACAACAAAGGAAAATCTAAACAAAAGAAAATTTGAAAGCATAAACATGAGCCCGCCTCTGAGAAGTGAGACCGGAAAATTTCGAAGTTGATTTTGGTCAACTCTACAACTTGTAAGTGTGTACTGTTTAGAGAAACATGCTAGGATTTTGTCTCTATGGTTTTTACTAGATTATAGATTTTGTCACTCATTTTTAGAAATTATATCTTTCGTCCATATACTAGGTAACACGTTGGGCCCTTTCATTGACGTTAAAATTTATTTGTTTTTTTGTGAAGTTACAATTACTCCCTTGTTATTAAGAAACTAAAAACCTTTCCCCCGCCCACCCAAATTCCATCTTAAATGGTCGACCAACAAGTTTTATTATCATGTTTATGGGTCTGTCATTGTGTGGGTTATAGTTATCAGTTAAGACTAATTTTTTTTTTTAAATTTCTTTCTTGATAACGTGAAAATAGATATAGTTTCTCAAATCTCTATCTTTAATTATTAGCTCTTAGTTGGTGTCAGTATGTTTGTTCTTGAGTTATTTTAATGTTTCATAGTTAACCACATGTTTCAATCCATTATCCCCTTTTGTCAGGTATAGTATGTATAGAACAACAAGAAGAACGTAAGAGGTCTATACTGATTGAAAAATAACATAGTTTGGCAACGAGCAATCTTGTTCTACATTATGTGCAAGTATAATGTGTGTTCCTATTGATGGTGTTGAAAACATAAGTTGATCACGATAATACTATGTAACACCAGGAACTATAAAACCTAGTTTAAGGTTTCAAAACATGATTACGTCATAAAATTTTAATACAATTGATTTGATAATCTTAACATTTTCACATTCTCATTACGTTCAATAACATATTAACAAAACATCTCTTGAATGTTGTACAAGTTTCAAATATAAAAGACATCCGCATGTAGATCTTAGGTATTAATTCGATCTTCACTTCGAGCCTAACTTGATCCTTCTTTTACAATTTACATACATGAATATACATGTGAAACACTTATTATTATGACACTAATTGCTTAATGCCCAAACATACCACCAAAAGATTACTCAAAACTAGGTGTGTCAATCGTGTTAAAAAAATCAATCATAGTTTGAATCTATATAAAATCATATAACCTGAATTTGATCCCTTTAATTCATTTTTCTAAAGTGATCAAAATATCGATGATAATCTAAGATCTAAGTTTCACGTTTAAATTGCATATATAACATGATGTCAGATGTTATGATTACAAGTTAGAAATATATATTTTTGTAATATATGTTTGTCTTTTTTAAAAAACTTTAAAGTGAGTTCAAAACTTAAGTTGTAAATTGAACTTTTAAACCGAAAAAAGCCTCAGAATAATTTATTATTGCAAAATTCAGAAGACCTATAACAATTTTTTAAAGCACATATAATTATTAAAAAAGGTTAAGGGTTCAACCCCAAACCCGACTTGTTTTTTAAACATTTCAACCCGAACTCAATATATTTTGTTAAGACATGTTATGCTACCCAACCAAAACTTGTTTTTCTTCGTGTCGGGGTCATGTCAAGTTCGGGTTCGTGTTAGGAATTGCCACTCTTACTCAAAACACCTCGAAACCGCACTTTGAAATATGCACTCACCCTGCTTCCGCGTATTTGCAGAATTGCAGGCATACAAACCAAAGGTTTCGAGCGTAAGACGTTCTCTATGTCCATCTCGGCTACGTCTCTTCGTCTCAATTTACCATTTTGATATTTTAAAAATGCAGTTTCCTATACTCAAAACATACACATAATGAAATTACAAGGACATGATAATATAACAAATGGTGTTAATCTCCCATGCTTAGAACCACTCGACTTAACCCAGTTTTTTTGAACGATGAAATTTCATTTTACTTTCTGTGTAATGTGAACCAGTAACTTTTAAATCTTAGGTGATTCAAGAGGCTTTACCATCCTCTCATTAGTCATTTAGTTTCTCTCTTTTTCACTTGTCAGTTCAACCTTATTCTTGACACGTTTTCCACATATCTCATTCGTAGAGTTACTCTTTTGACTACTAATTAGTATCTGTTATACTTATTAATAATAAATATAATTATCATTCAACGTCATCAAAATTCTAAATTCACAACATCAATTTACGCAAAGTCATCTTGTATCACAATCAATAATTTCACCCCAATTAATAACATAATAGCATCACACTCATAGACAACAAACAGACAATAAATATGATTGTTAGAACCAAAATGATTTTTGTTTCGTATCATATTATAGTTCTGATGTAAGAACAAATTCTGTCTATGCATGTTGTTATATTCCAAAACACGTGTAACAATTGGTGTCATTATATAAATATTTAACGACGATTTCTTATACAATGTGATCACGAGTTTGTTTAAAGTGACTATGAGCGTTGTACAACTCTACCCATGCATATGGAATCCTAGGACATGTATCAAGTCATAACATGAACCTAGTCATGTATGAGGGGTAGATGATGAAATGAGAATATAAAGACTTTTAGTCCTCACCATGACTTCTCTTCTTCACATACTCGAAACACAATGCCAACCATGTCCAGAATGAAGATGTATCTATGTCGATTAATCGAACACCTTCCTAATATCCGTTTCTATATATACCGTAAGTGTGGCATTTTATTTATCAAACACATGAAATAAGGTCAAGTGTCCCTTAGAGTTCCTCAAAACACTTCATTAAGATGTACTATTTTATATTTCCTAGTGAAGTGTTTGGAGGAACTCCGATAGCCATTTGACACCCACAAACTAGAAGCGTTTGCATAGTAATTATCATACCTTGTAAGTGATTTGTTATTATATATACAAAATCTAAGAAGTATCACAATTGCTATACACATGCTTAATTTAAACTCAATTGTCATCATGATTGCTATACTCATTTGATTCATAGTTAACAATCATCCATTTACTAATGAGAGGGATATGTATTTACTTACCTTAGCAAGGCCTTGAATCAAGTTCATCTTCGTTATCTGTTGCAGTTAGCAATGCATTTGCAATCCCATTATTAATTCTAGGCAATTAAATCTCTCTTGACTTATAACTATTATCATACCTATACATATATCAAACATATTACTTACATCACTTAAACTTCAACAATAATCAAAATACCAATTTACCATGTATCTTATAGATAGACACTCATTTTTGGTAAACTAAAATTTCTACAAACATTAACAACCTTAAAAGTTTCACCATACAATATAAGATGAGTACATACAAGTTACAATAAGAACCACTTACTTGATAGTTTGTTATCTTGTAAGTCTTGCATCTTATTAGGCCTTAAAGTACATTTGTCATCTTTTCCCTTGCCATCAAGTCCAATAACATCAATTCATTGTTCATAGGGGTCGATCATATACATCAATTTCATATTAGCCTGATTTTCCACCAAACTTGTTTAAGCTTGTTTATCTCATCAAGATTGTTCATAATTTAGATATACATGTGATTGGCTATATCACATGTATCATCTTAGAATAATTCCAAACATTAGACAATCAATTTTAGCTAAACTTACAATTAAACAATTAGACATATTAATAAAAAACTTAATTATCTCAATATAAATGCACAAGCTAACCATAATAGTTATAAACAAAATTAATTTGGAAAATTTTCTCAAAGATCTAAGTTTCAAATCACTAAGTTTTTAACATGATACAAGCTTCAAATGACTAGGGTTTTTAGCTTAAATATTAACATAATAAACTAAATATTAAAAAAACTCCTCAGTGGACAAACGTAAAGAAACAAACAGAAACCACTAAAACGAACAAACATAAACTAACGGACATATTATCAAAGAGTCACAAACGTAAATGAACAAACACGACTATATTCGTGTTCATCAATATTTAATTAATTGACTAACATTCCTTATTCTTTCCGAAATGGTTCACTTAACGTTTGGTTGGTTTGTTACTCTAACCAGGTTTTCATCCCAGTGCATTACGACAGGGATTCTGCCACGATTTTAAATATCAAAACACAGACACAAAAAACATCGCTTGACGCCTTTCACTCTCATGTAAAACCTTAAAGTGTCCCTCGTCGTAAACTATTGTCACTAGATGTTGTTCTCTCATATTTCGTTCTGTTCATCAAGGTACCAGAACGATAACAACAATCGTTGTAGCCTACGACATTAAAAAAACACTCGATTTAAATGGCACTCAAAAAATTATATCAGATCATTAACAAAAAAATAGAGATAACTACGCATGAAAGTTATTACAGAGAAACAAAATTAATAGAAAGTCAACCGAGTTAAAAACATATATTATATATAATATAAGGTTTGAAAATGAAATTTATTAAATATTATAAGTGAAACATGACTTAAGTGGCTAAAATGCAAACCTAACAAAATTTGGTGGCAAAAATTTAAAATGCCTTAAAGTTTATGTATCATTTATGCTATGTTTCCGAGTTTTTTAACGAGAGGAAAAAAAAAAAAGAAAATATGTATTTTTCTTTGTTTTCTTCCTTTTTTTTTTGTTCTCTATTTTTCTCTTTTTTTCTTATTTTTTTTCCTCTCAATTTCCTTTTTATTTGAAATGATTGATTTTAGCTTTAATTTTTTTTTTAATTTTCTTTCTCTTCTTTTATAAATGAACTCGAGAACATAATTTTTTATTTTTATTATTTTTTCCATTAAAAAGAAATCTAAAACACAACTATTTATTAGTTTCCTTCCATTTCTTTTTTTTTTCTCAACTTAAACAATCTCTGTAACATAGAGTTAGTTTTTGTTTAATCCCTGTTCCCTTGGTTCCGTAATCCATTATATGAAACCCTAATTTCATATTCAGGCGCTTGGAAAACAAATAGAAAAAACTTAAAAAAAAAACACAACTTATTTTATCTTTTTAACCTCTATCTCCAAATTGGAACTTGTCTTTTCTCTAACAAAAAAGATTCACTTTTGATTGTGTCCAAAGGAGGCTGTCAACACTTTGTTGGTAAATTGATCATAATTTCAAGTTATCTGAAGAAAAAAGTTTGGCAGAATAAATATAAGTTTTTAAACAAAATCACTTTATTAAACTGTTAATCGTTTCCTTTAAACTCTCTAAGTTAAGATTAACCTTAGAACTTAAATTTAAACACACTTTACATCACTGACCACACGAATGAATAGTAAAAAGCGATCATGTAACATCTATAAACCACAAACCCACACAGTTACACTTAAACTAAAATTAAAAAATATAAGATTTGATAGTGTTATATGTGAATACCATACACATGAGTTTGTAATGATTTTAAACGTATGTTTTTTATAAACTTTAATTGGTATCCATTTTCAATGAATTATCATCAACTAAATTCTATAATTAATAAAAGAAAAAAATTCAAATACAAAATGTATTTTTGCTACAAAGTGTGAGAAGACACAATGAGTCAAAAAAAGTCACAAAAAAAATTATATCTCACAATCTAAATCGAATTTCAAAAAAGTAATTTCAAGCTTTTGCTCCTCTAGCCGTCCTCACTAAGAAAAAAATAAACGAAAAATAAAAAAATTAACGTTTTTTATTGTGTCATTTATGAAATACACAATGAGGTCATTATGTCATTATAAAAGACACAATGAATTTTTTTTTTATTTTTTTTTCTGAAATAGGATGACGAGAGGAACAGAAACGCCGAATTACTTTTTTGAAATTCAATTTAGATTGTGAGATATAATTTTTTTGTGACTTTTTTAGCTTCATTGTGTCTTCTCACACTTTGTAGCAAAAATACACTTTATAGAATAACCTCACCCTTAATAAAAAGTAACTGAACAGGAACTCATTCAATCATATATTGTCGTGGACATGTGTGCTATAGCTTATATATGTTTCTTTTTGAATCATTACCAAAAGCATGCCATTTGAGTTGATTAGGTGCCTCTGTTGTCGAGGGCAATGCTAAGGGTTCAAACTCCGTTTCCACCATCTTTTTCCACTTTTCCACCAAAAGCATTGTCCGGAACGATCGAACTGGAATCATTCATCATCTTTCACAATTAAATGCATAGAACAATTAATCAAATTAAAATATAAACAATAAACAATGATAACATTCAACCTCTATTGTATTCAAAAGCTTCAGCAATAATTACATTTGTTACGAACAATATATATAGATGCTAAACTATCAAGTTGGATAACCAATCAAACGACGTATTTGATTGAAACACCAAAATGAAATCTAACCAACTATACTAGATAGACCCAATACAATTAGGATTTAGGAAACAATACTAGGACTAAAGTTATTTAGTATCTTCAATGAGATCTTCCATATCTTCAATAAAAACCACATCATTATCTTCAATTGAACTGTTATCTAAATCATCGATAGTAAGGTAGAAAATTAACGTCTTTTAACTATTACCTTGATAGTAAATCACTTCCTCGATTATCACTTCAATCCTCATAATTCTACCAAGTGTTTGTGATATAAATCTGGGTAGGGATAATGAATAAAAGGTGAGATCAAATGAAACGGATAGACAACGAATAGGATCGAGATATAGATTCACCACTCAATCTACTCGCAGGGCAAAACTAAAGGAGAATCAAGATACAGATACACCACTTGATTCTAATATAAGCTCCAAGAACACCATTCAAACTAGCCGGGTTTGAACTAGCATGAAATATTAACTCAACTCATAATCCAATGAGTAAAATTAACACTTAAAATTGATCATAAAACACTCTGTAGTCTGTCCATTCATCAATGAGTTCGATACATTTAAAGAAAAGAAACTGGTACTTTAATCCACGATCTAAACAAAACAAAAGAAAAACTACTCCTAACGTACCACCTAGGAAACCAAAAGTACAAGTAAAAGTAACCATGATAATTAAACTACATGTGATATATTAAAAACAAAGTGGAGATAAATGGAACGTGGGAACATGGTAGCTTCTTCATGCAATCACCAGTTAAGGGGGGAACCAAGTTTGAAATCGCGGGTCGGGTTAGCTGAATATGGTACCCGGGTTACGGTCCGATGATCCACCAGGGTCAAACGGGCCCAAACGTGTTCCATTTTGTGTTGCCCCTTATACTTCGACTATGGCTCTGATCGTCACTAACGACTAGAATCCGTTGGCTCTGGAGGTTGCTATCAATTTGGTTCGAGAAAGTCTTAAAGCATCCCAATAATATACATGCTTTTATCAAATGACATTAACCACTCCAGTTGTTAACCAAATCCAAATCCATACAAGACCAATTACCATGCCTAAGTCCATGTAAAGTAAGTATTTTAATCAAGAATTATTAGGGATTTTGGGACATGGGTTGTGGTTTTTATAGTTTTTATCCCAAACCTATCGATTATCACATTTAATTTAACAATTATTAACTTCTTTTTTTTTAAACGGAAAAAAAAAATATTAGTATTAAAAATTATCAACTATTTATAATTAATTTAGTATACAGTCGAAGTTTCTATAATCCTTACCTTCATTCATTCAACAATTAACATATAAGATAATTTTTCAAAATTTAAATAAAAAGTTCATTTTTATTTTATTTTATAGTTTGGTTTGGTTTGTATTTTATAAATATAATTAGGCCCATTTTCCAAGCCCAATTCACTGTCAAAGTATGTTTCCGAATTCCGCCATTCCAACATCAAAATCATGAATCAGAAAACCCTAATCGATGAATAAATATTAATATTGCGTCAAACTAAATCATAGTTAGTGGCAGATCTAAAAAACATTTCAAAGGTATCTCAATCTTTTTTGTCTTGCATTCGTGTAAATCAGACAAAAAAGAACACATTAAAAATTAGGTTGAACAAATAATTATTTGAAGACCTCATATATCTCTTCTTCAGTATTTGAAAGCTTGAAATCAAACCATTACATCGTCATTAGTTGCTTTATCAAATGTTTCTCTTTCGATCGCATAATTGTAGCCTTGTCCAAATAATCTTCACCCATTTGATTGCATAAATCTGTCGTTGATAAACTTTAATTTAGAAAAACATATTTCAACAGTTGCAGTTGCAACTAGTAAAACCAACGTTAGCTTCAATATTCGATAAAAACCAAAGAAAAAGAAAGATTTTTTTCGATTTTCACCATTAGATGAGCAAGGTCACATATTTCCTTTAATTTTACAAATATATCATCTTCCTTTACAGAGTGATAAAGGACCTTAAATCATCCAAAAGACACCATCTTTCATTCATACTAAAATCATACAGATACATCTCGGGAAAATGCCAATCTTTTTACTCTAATAAAATTACTATAATAATAGAGTAACTAGGAGGGACACGTGTCAACACTAAATTCATTCTTATCAAATTTTCCCGCTTCTCTATTCGATTAAATAATCACATTAATCACTAATAATATTATTTAATTTTTTAGATTAAAATAATTTTATAATAAATCAATATTTCTAAAAAAAAAACAATTTATATAAAATAATATTTTTTTCTAAAACATCAAACTTTTTAAAAAAATAATAAATCTTTTAAAATTTGTATTTTTAAAAAAATAAAATTTTTATAAACACAAAAATAATAAAATTGAGAGTTATAATAAGAAAGTTTTTAAAAAAACTTGTTTAAAATGTTTGTTTTGAAAATTTTTTTCATTCTATTTTAATACTTAAGATTCAATCATATCTTATTTTGAAATTGTATTTTATTATTAATAAATTTTCATTTGTTTATTCAACCCGTTTAATACACTGGTTTACTAAAGCTAGGATCTTATATATGCCAAACTTAACAAACCAATCACAAACATTTAAACCTAACATATTCTCTATCAAAGTAATTGTTACATCATTGAATTGATTTCTAATTCTTGAATTTGCATATAAAAAAACTATATTAAAAACCTCAAATTTTGATTGATGTTGATTAGTAATGACATTATTTTGGTTCTTTGGGTTACCATAATGGGTGTACCAAAACCCGATGCTAACAGGTATACCTCATACTTGCAGGTATGCCAATACTCAATGGGTAATTACCCGATCAATACATGACGGGTAATGGGCCGGGTATGGGACAAGATTCAAAACCGGGTATGAGCTTGGGATTACCAATACCCGGCCCGAACCTGCCCCATTGCCATCCCTAATCATGGGATACTTTGGGTGGTTAAAGTAAGGATGTTCACAATTGGATGCTTGGATTTTCGAGTATCTGAAAATTTGGGTAGTGGATTTTAATATCTGAATCCGAATCCGAATCCAAAATTTTGGATATCTAAATGGCTATTCGAATTCTAAAAAAATATGTATTAGTTAATAATTTTTATAAAATTTTTATAATTTAATAATATTTATTTAAAAACTTTAGATATCCGAAATATCGGAAATTTATAATTATTTAACGGTTTTATAAATTATTTTGGATAATTTGGATATCCGAATATCCTAAAATTTTCAAAAACACTATCTAAATCCTATAATGGTTTAATACTTATATTTCTTGAACCATGCTTGGGTGTGGTCAAAACTAGCAAATTCACAATCTTTAAAAGTGCAAATAGATTAATAGAATCATTAATAAATAAAAAATCTGACTGCACGTAAATAATTAGTCTAACGATAATGCATTCTATTAGAATTTGTATGTTACCTCTTCAAGTTCATTCAAATCTAGTCCAAATGATATAACAATAATAAAAGTGAGAAGTGATAATGAATAATAATAATAATTTTTTAAACTATTATTATAGAGCATGAGGAGTAGTTGTTGAAAAGAAATGGGATCCTGAAAGGAGGAAAGCATAAAAAAAACCACAAGATGAAGAGATTCAATTGTCACTTGTCAACTACTTAACATAGCTAGTTATTACAAAAGTAGAGATTCAATTGTCTTGAATCCATAATAAGGATTAAAAACGTACATATCTTTATAAAAAAAAATAAAAAAAGGTAAGAAAGACGGTTGA
>JACCIY010001474.1:0-43919 GCA_025506505.1 Flaveria sonorensis
GTTTCTTGCCGTGTATGAAAAGAATTCGGTTGTCTCTCATTAAAGGGATTTAATAATTGTTTTCCACAAAGACTTCTTCCTGATTCTTACTTAACCAATCCATACCCACAAAATATCAAACCTCCTAATTCAATAGGGATCAGATCTATGTCAAAGCAATAATTATCTAAGTTAGAACACAATTAGGAATAACTGCACTAGCCGTTATCATTTTCCAACAGCTAATTCTATTGTATACTTATTTTCAGTTTCTCTGATGTTAATCTAAGTAGGGGTTTGAAATAATTTGAAACAAAACTTCGGGTTGCTCCCGTATCAAATAATACAGTTGCATAGATCTTAAAAAGGAACGTACCCGTCCACCACTTCTGGTTCCTGTCATGCCTCTTCCGCTTGAAGCACAAATGCTCGACCATGCGCCTTGTCGGGATTCCTTGGAGTCTTCCCTTTCAATTCTGGTCATCCATTGCAAAGTTGATCTTCTTTCCACACTGGTAGCATACTGGCTTAGGATTTGTGGGTCCCTTACATTCTCTGGATGTATGTCCCTTCTTCTTGCATATATAAAAATTCATCACACATCTCCCAGCATGATATCTTTTGCAGGTATTGTACCAGGGTTGACTTTTTGTCCACGACCTTTCTTCCTGCGCGATTCCTATAAAATTCTCTCTGGGTTTCTGTTTATCCTCTTGATCTAGTTTCCACCAAAATTCCTGTGTAGTTGTTCCATTTTCTTTTCTCTCCTACCTTGGTTGTAGTTAATGTTCCGTTCCTAAGCATCTCGTCTGTCAACTTCCTGCTAGAGCCACTGCATCCTGAAAAGTTTTTAGCATTGCAGATTTCACTATTCCTCTTATCTGTGGTACTAACCCCCAGATGTATCTTCCTATCCTCTTTGTTTCTGGAGTCAGTAAATAGGCACCAATCTAGAAAACTCATTGATTTATCAGTATATTCCTGATAAGCAGCACCTTTCATTTTTAGTGCTAAAAATTCTACTTCGATCTTTTCTATTTCATATAGGGGTAGTATTTTCAATCATTAGTTTCCTAAATTCTTCCCAACTTAATCCATTCATAACATTCCTTCCCTTTGTTTGAAATTCCATTTCCACCAAGACTGTGCTTCTCCTTTAAGGAATGCGAAACAAACCTGGTTTTGCAATTATCAGCACAATCACTGATGCCTAAAAACTGACTCCATTTCCTCTAACCAGCGTAAAGCTTGCACTGCTCCACCCTTTCCGTCAAAGTCTTGGGGTTTACAAGACATAAAAGCCTTATAAGAACATCCTTTTCTAGCTTCATCAATAGCTTCCTCTTCATGGTTTTCCACTTCGTTAGTATGTGCTGGTCCATTGTCTCCAGGCGGCACTCCTTTAAAATTAAAAGTTTGTTGCAGCTGGGTCACTAATGTAGGTATTGCAGCTTCCAGTTGGTTGAGTCACTATTCGGAAATTCTCTGTCCTCATTTGTGGTAGTATTTGCTGGCGGGGTCTCTTCTACTAACCTAGTTCTTGGTCGCCCGACACGTGAAGTTCTTTGTACTGGTTGAGTATCTTTTCTTGGCGGTATTTTTTTTTTTCACTACATACCAATTATATTATTATTACATAAATTTTACTCATATTATATCATAATCATAGCGAAATGTAATATTATTTTCTTATTTCATATATCTAAAATAGTTGTATAACATATAGGGTTTCCTATTTCTCTAATCCTCACCCCACCCAATTCCACATCCTAGTGAAGATACTTGTGCTTTCTTTCTTCACTTCCTTGACATCTTCTTGAAGGATTCGAATTTCTCGTGTATTCTTTCAACCTTCTTAAGAATCTGCTTAGTAGTCTTCATTTGACATTCCTCCAACCTTTGCCTCTTAAATCCTCTTTCTTCAGTTTGGAATTATCAGGTTGGATGGGTAGGTGTTATATTAGATGTTGGAAAGAGGTTTTCTGGGTTTTTGTTTTCTTGCTCCACAACTTCTTTAATTGAAAATTTCTTTCCACGTCGTACATTCTTTCTTGGTGTCATGATTGTATAGCCTCCCATGGTTACTGGTGCACGTCGAACGTAAACTTTGGCGTTGTGTTGGTCTGGGTCTCAGGTTGAGGTGTTTCTACTTTGTTCTGAGGCTTTATCTCAGGTATTGTTTCTCTATGATTGCTATGATCCGAAGGATCAGTTTCATTATAGTAGCTATCAGATTTATCAGAATTCATGCTGCAAAAATTCTTACAAATTTAACTCATGTAAATAACATAAGATTCATAAAATTTCACATATGAATCATACATATTTTAAGTTTCATTTTAGTCTAAGCAGAATATGATCACATAAATTCATGGAAAGAAACAAACACAAGCTATTATCATATTAGATAATTTGTCATCATACGAGCTTATAGTTATAGTCTAGGCATTTACTAATAATACCTAATTCTCTATAACCAATGGCTCTGATACAAGCTGTCATATCCTGGTGGAAGCGTGAAATGTTGGTGTGACTATTGGTTCGGAACACATTGATTACAGATCTAAACAATCACACCAAAAAAATTTAATAAACAGTACATTAAACTTTCATAGATTACGGGTTACATTCTTACAACATATACAAAACTTGTCCTCTTTCAGACTTTTACATAATATATTGTAACCCTATTACAAAAGATTTAAGTAACTATTTTATTATTCTTCTCAGTAATAGTGGATATGTGCATCCACAGAAATGCTGAGATCTACCAAGTTCAGTGTTACTCGTACACACATCTTTCCTATCACATCGTACCACCCATTGAAAACATCAAAAGTAAGCACGAGATTATAAGTCATATTGATTACCTGAAAAAGCATACTCAAAATAGTCAACATAAAGTTGGTGAGATCATAATTTAATAACTTAACAAAATTTATTGATGCAATATAAATAAGATTACAACCAAACCTACTTAGATGCCAGGTGATTCATAACTGTCATACATACAAATCACAGAATCAGATAATATAACATCACTACACTTATTTTGTTGATGCAGGAAACATATTCCTAAGTAGCGCTACCTGTATTATCAGTTGGTTCCTTATTTGAATTAATGGTTGTAACTTATGACACAAAATGATAGTAACGTATCAAAATTCTTATTTACATTAGCATAAAAAATAAATACACTATGCTTTTTCCTCCAAAACTCATAGATATAAAATGGGGCTATGATACTCACCTCAAATCCAGCAAAATTCCTATAAAATAATTGCAAGTTAGAAATAAATTTCTTTAAAATTTTCAGCATTTATATCTTAATTCAAATAGAAATTACAAAATAGTAGCTACGATTAATCATAAACTACCAAATTTTATAAACAGTAACATCTCAAAATCCAGATTAACATGTAAAAATTTTAGTTAATACCTATTTATAGTTAATTTCCTATAATTTTTACAAGATTTACACTAAATAGAAAAAATAGGTAAAAGTATTTAAAAATTCTGAAATTTATACAGAAAGTCCTACACAATATTTAAATTTTATATAAAATTTTCATGATTTTTCATACTGTTTTGCTATTAAATTCGATTTCCTACAGATTATACTTTCTAAAATATGTAACTTTATTATTTTAATGAATTAATTCACGAAATTTATTCTGAAAATTTAAATTACTACAAAGGTCCTTATATAATCTTTCTAGATTTTTATCACCTTTAAATCTCCTGTTAGGCATTTTTCTCTTATTTTCTTAAATAAATCATATAAATTAATGTATCACATAATAATTTCCCAAAATTTCCAGACTATTATTTTTATATTTTCTGATAGATTTGTAATTTTTATTTCCACAATCACAGTTATTTAACTTATTTTACTTAATAATTCATGAAATAACATATATTTCAACCCTTTTTATTTAAATTTTTGTTTTTATAAAATTCTTAAATTTTCAGTTCTTAACCTTTTCCTTACGATTTTTGATAAAAAATCAAATGTTCAAGAGATTTGTGATTTAGCTTTGATGTTCATACATAATGGGCTAGTTACATATGTGTGTTAATCACATATGTAACTTTTTAAGCTTGTTTGTCATAGTTTATGAGGATTAAAACCTTGATAGTAGATGAAAGGAAAGGTTGAAGATGGTTGGAGATGACTTTAAGCTTCTTGGATTCCAAGACTTGAGAAAGAGTTCTTGATCTTGAAGGTTTCTTTAAAAGGATCTTGATGAAGATATGAAATCTTTGATGATGGTGTTTGGTTGCTACTGGAACCGTGAGGGAGTAAGGTATGGTGGCGGTGGTTGATGGCTATAGAGGTGTTGATGATGTTGTAGCCGAGATAAAGAGAGAAAGCCGAGAGTTGTGGAATATGGAGGTCGTTATGGTGATCTTGGTGTGGTGTAAATAGTTGATAGTGGCTGAGAGTTTTGAGAAGTTCTTCAGTGGGTGTGGGGGCGGTTTTATGCCTTTGATTAGCCGAGAGTTTGACAACAAAGCACTAACAATGATAACCCTTGGGTAGAGTAGGTTATGTTGCAACTTAAGAGAAATGCTTAGTGTCTAATGAAATGATAATGCATGGAAGTCGGCCGAAGAGGTGATGGCTAGAAACCATCATTACTTGATGAGTTGGTTTGCTAGGTGTTCAAGGTTTAGAGGTCTTAAGTGTCAAGCATTTGATAAAGATTAGTGTGATGCTAGTAATGATATAATCGTCCGAGGGTTATGGACAAAGATTTAGTATTAGTCTTAGGTTAAGTATGATGAATTGGTGTTTAAGTTCATTAAGTGGTAAGAGCTAGGTGTCAACATTAGAGGTATACTTAGTGTATGATTGGCTAGGTGTCACACTTAGAAGTGTGCTTAGTGTTTGTTTGGTGATGATTCTTGGCCGAAAGGTTAAGGAGGAAATCATTATGTTAATCTAGGTTAATGATAGTCTTAGTTATTAGTTTAGTGTTAATATAGTATTAAACTACTAATCCATGTTGGTTCAAGTCTTAATAAATTGATTAAGATATTAAATTGATGTTTAGGTTGAATGTTTAAGTGTTTTAAGATTAGTTTAGTTAAGGTTTCCATGAAAATCTTCCAAAAAGTTAACTTATTTGGTTATTGATTGATTAGGTTGTAAACTTAGTTCATTATATATTAATTAGATGTATAATATATAATTCAAATAACTAGACACATAATCTTTAACATCCTTAATATTTCACAAAGATCACAAATGTGAAAATACTTGCACATGTAAAGAATCATGCATACATGCAAACTATGATGCATATACATATATTTATACATGCTACAATATATGTAGATACCAAATTTATCATATAAAGTTACCTTAGAAATTTTAATTTAATATATGTATATATATATATGTATATATATATATATATATATATATATATATATATATATATATATAAAGAATTAATTTAAATCGCATCTTAGTATTAATTTTCTAACCTTAATTTTTAGGGTCGTCACATAACATATCAATAAAATTATTATATGTAACAAAGATATTTAAGTTATAAACAATTGTATAAAAAGACAAAGGATTTTTTAAGGTTATATTAGAAGGCTGATGCAACCAAAAAAGCCAAAACAACCAAGGAGCTTCCATGCATGCTGTGATGTATATGGTAGAAGTTACTTCGGAAGTTTTATACCAATCACAGAAATTATTCCAAGTTTAAAATCTTCTGAAGCCAAAGACCAAATCTTCTGAAGCCAAAGATGAAGTCTTCCGAAGCTTCAAAGACAAAGTCTTCCGAAGCCAATAAAGTGAAGACTGGTTTCTTCCAAAGACAAAGAAGACATGTTTCTATGATCTACTTTTCCATAAAGCTGACTTACTTTCTGCTGCAACTCTGATGACTCACCAACTTATACAAGTTGGTGAAAAGGTTCATGCTTTAGTAAACTGTAGATTATGGTCATGAGTCTGTAACTTCCTACATTGTACCTTTTATCCTATTTATAATATATTAAGATGTGAGCTATGGAATGTCATAATCACTAGTCAAAAGGCAATCTACCTTATGACTTTACATTGATCTTGTTGTCTAGATTAGTATTTCCAGCTGGCCTTCAAAGTATGGCTTGCTGTAGGATGTAGTATAAAGTATCTCAAGTCCTTGTATTTCTTTTTATGCTTTGTAACACTTGTAAAAGAAATTGAGAGCAATATATAGCATTCTTTAAAGCCATACTTATCCTGTTCTTGTTCTTAGTTCTGTCTTATTTACTTGTGTTCTTAGTATCATTTACATAAACCCGGTTCCCCTTTTGATCTATTAAGTGTTCTAACACTCTTCTCATTGTGAGACTGATTGTATTGACCATCTCTTAACCGGTCCTACAATTGATATTAGAGCTTTTATAGGCTCTTGATTGTAAGATCTCACCATCTTAAATCCCTTCAGTTTCATAAAACATTTAACAACTCAAATGGTAGCTATCACAAAGGCTGATATGGAAACCGATACTATGTCAAAGTCTCCACTCATCATTCCTAATGACTTTGATACTTGGTGCCAAGAATGAAAGGCTTCATCAAGTCTCAAGACTTTAGGATGTGGGGATCTATTATCTATGGACCTCATGTACCATCCACCTCTTTAGCTGCTGCTGGTGGTGGTATGATACCAAAGGAAGTGGCTGATTATTCTGAAGAAAAATGGAAGAAGATAGACATAGATTAGAAGGCCATGACCGCCCTTCAAACTGCTCTTTCAAACTCTATCTACAGAGGCTTCATGAAGTGCAAGACTGCCAAGCAACTATGAGATGCACTAAAGCTGATGTATGCGGGGTCAAATGAAGCAAAAGAGAACAAGAAGTACCTCTTAAAGTAGCAGTTTGAGAACTTCACCTTCAAGACAGGTGAAACCATGACTCAACAATACTTCAGGTATGTTGAGATTATGGATACTCTAATGGATGTTGGAGTAACTCTTGAGAATAGGGACATTGTAAGGAAGTTCATGTCCTCTCTTCTTAGATGATGGACACACTATTGTATGGTCATTAAGAGGACTGAGAACCTCAAGACCCTTACTCTCACTGAGTTATATGGTATCCTCATTGGCTACCAGATGGAGATGAACATGCAAAATCTATCTGGTAACTCCAACAATTAGTAGAGTTCAGCCCTTCATGTGGTTGAAAAGGATTGAAGAGAACCACAACATTATCTCATCTGCTATCCTGACAACTCATAAAAGGGTCATTTCATCACCTTCTCGGAGACACCAAGAGAGAGCTACACCTAAGGAAGCCCATTCCAAGAGACAAGCTCTTCACAAGCTTTTGTTTCTACTGATGAAAGCACATGCAACTTTCTTTTTACCCTTGAAGACCTGGACTGTACCCATCCAGATGATCTAGATTACATGGAAATAGTGCAACAGATGGCTCTTCTCACTCACAAAGCCAAGAAGTATTACAAGAGGATAGGGAGGAAGTTTCTTAGAAATGCAACCAGTGGAAAGTTTGGGCTGGACAAAAGCAAAGTGAAGTGTTACAACTATAACCAAAAGGGACACTTTGCTAGAGAGTGCAAGGCACCAAGAATAAGTGGTGGCCAAGCACAAACCAGACCAAACTACACTAATGGAGCTCCCCAGAATAAGAAGCCCAAGCAGTAAGCTGCAGTTGCTGTCAAAGAAGGAGGCTTTGACTGGAGCTTTCAGGTTGAGGATGCATCTCCAAACCAAGCACTGATGGCAGATCATGAAGAAGCCAAGGTATTGAAACATCTATGTACACCTGAATGTATTGCTAAAATTAACAGATATAGGTCCTATAACTTAGAGATAAGAACTGATCTTAAGTCCTTAAACATTTTAAAAGCTGATTTCAAAAGAGCTGAAAATGATTACAAACTTAAAATAGAAGACTTCAAGTTGTCTTCGGAAGAACATTATGTCTTCAAGTCAAATAACTACTTATAAGAAATTTACCTTCGAAATAAATTCTGAGATATCTTTCGAAGCTTAAATATGCTTCTAAGTACTTACATGTATTTGAAGGACAATTTTCTTCCGAAAGAAATTAAGTCTCGGAAGCTAAGGGGAGAAAGTTCAAAAGGGTCTCCAGGCTTCATGAAAGCTGCCATCAAGGCTGCCCCAGGCCAAATACTCAAGATGATGAGTTGAGGGCAGCCAGGATAAACTACTTGGGGACCAGAAACTAAAATGTGGATAAACTACTCTCTCTCCCCTTAGATGAACTGAATGAATTGGCTGACAATGAATTGTCCAAGGAGAGGAAGGAGGCAGAGGATACAACATTGGTCCTTAAAAACATGGAAGAAAGAAGATAGAAAAGGCTCTACAAGCATGCTCCTACCCTCTCTCTAGTTCAAACAGAGGCTATGGCAACTGCATAACCTCAGGTAGACAAAGAAGCTGATAGACTGAACATGATCAACTACCTGCGTGTCACAGGACTCTATCAAGCATCTTCACTTCTTCCCTTATCATATGAGTATGTTGAATTTGAGTATCTCAAGCAGCTAGAGCAACAAGTCATCAAGGAACAAAAGGCTGCTAAGAGAAAAAACTAAAAGAAGAAGCTGCAAAGTCAAGAGCCATCATCCAAAAGAGCCAAAAGAAGTCTGCTGACAGACAAAGGATGATGAGCTTTTTGAAGCTGTATGGATTCTCTGGAAGGAGGCTTGGTCCAAAGTCTCTATCTGAAGTTGAGGATTAAGAAGGGTGAGCACATCAGGGTGATCAAGCAGAAGATTAAGAAGGGAGATCTTGTTGACTTGCATTCTCCACCAAAGTCCAGCTCAACCTGAAGTTGAGGTCAAGGTTAAGACAACACAACCTGGAACTAGAGCTGAATCTCAGCCAACTTCATCTTTTGATCCACAGCAGGGTCCTCTTCACTCTCCTTTGAACCTGTGAGAGAAGAGAACCCACCTGAGAGAGACACAGTAGAACAATCTTGTACTGAAGACCAGTCCTCTCAGTTAAAGACTTCAAAGAGGATGAAAAGGATAGCCATGAAGAGTGTTTCCAAAAAGAAGACCAAGGCATCCACTTCTACACCTCAGGATGAGTCAGAGCATCCTGAGGTAGTGCAAGAAGAGGCTACTCAACCAACTCTAACTCAAGTAGAGCCTCTTGCAACTAGAAGACCCATCTTATCCTGGACTTTTGCAGCTAATCCACACAGGTGGTATGTCATCAGAGATCAAGGGGGTCAAGATGTCTATTTCTAGCAAGACATGCTTGATCTTTCTCTACATGATCTCCATGACATGAGAAGATATTATGAGAGTCTGAGGGATCCTGACCAGATGGTGAAGAAAGGTATGGTCTTGATCCTAATAAGCAACATCTGAATAACTTCTCTGTTTTGGTAGCATCAGCCTAGGGGGAGTTTGTAAGGTTATATTAGAAGGCTAATGCAACCAAAGAAGCCAAAACAACCAAGGAGCTTCCTGCATGCATGCACTGATGTACATGGTAGAAGTTACTTCGGAAGTTTTACACTCATCACAGAAATTATTCCAAGTGTAAAATCTTCCGAAGCCAAAGACCAAATCTTTCGAAGCCAAAGATGAAGTCTTCCAAATCTTAAAGACAAAGTCTTCCAAAGCAAATGAAGTGAAGACTGATTTCTTCCGAAAGACAGAGAGGACATGCTTTCTCGGATCTACTTTTCCATAAAGTTGACTTACTTTCTGCTGCAACTCTGATGACTCACCAACTTATACAAGTTGGTGAAAAGGTCCATGCTTTAGTAAACTATAGATTATGGTCTTGAGTCTGTAACTTCCTACTTTGTATTTTTTATCCTTTTATAATATATTAGGATGTGAGCTATGGCATGTCATAGTCACTAGTCAAAAGGCAATCTGCCTTTTGACTTTACATTGATTGTGTTGTCTAGATTAGTATTTCCAGCTGGCCTTCAAAGTATGGCCGGTTGTAGGTTGTAGTATAAAGTATCTTAGGTCCTTGTATTTCTTTTTTTGCTTTGTAACACTTGTAAAAGAATTTGAGAGCAATATATAGCATTCTTGAAAACATACTTATCTTGTTCTTGTTCTTAGTTCCGTCTCATTTACTTGTGTTCTTAGTATCATTTACATAAACCGGTTTCCCATGTGATCTGTTAAGTGTTCTAACACTCTCCTCATTGTAAGATTGATTGTATTGACCATCCCTTAACAGGTCCTGTAAATTTTATTATTCATAATATATATATAAACCTCTTTATATATATTTTAAATATTTAGTTTTTAAATGATTAGCTACAAAATAAATTATATTTTAACAAAATTAAGTCTCATAAAATATTTTTAATAAACCTTATTTATATCTAGAAAGAAATTATGATTAATATAGTATTAAATTAACATTTATTAAAAAAAAATTGAAGTCAAGATGTTTAGCAAAAATTATAAATTTAATATGGTATGTACATGTGGACAATCCTAGATGGAGCCTAAGTGGAAGTGATGTGTACGTGTTAGAAAATAGAGATGTGGCTGAAAATTACTTTGCTTTATTAGTATAGATAATTGTTTACATATAATTTCAATAATATATTAACTTAGGATATTGTTTTACAATTAATAAAATTTTATTATAGTTTATATTTTACTTATTTAACCCGTGTAATACACGGGTTTAGTAAAGCTAGTAATTAAAAATAAATTGAAATTAATTGCGGGGGCGTAAAACAATACTAAGTAGCATTAATGTCACATTACCATCAGTGACCATCAACACCGGTAAAATAAAACCAGATGCAAAGTAAACGTAAAAATGTTGTATCACGCACATGAAACCTAAAACGTTAAAAACAATAACAAAGTCGATATAGTACTCGCACATTACAACGGGGATGTTAAATTGAAAAAAATAAGCTTAACAATGTTGAACCACACGTGTACGTTACGACGTGTTAATTCTTAAAATTTAGACTGCAAATCAAAAATTTGTAAAAAATAAAAAGTTTTGGGGATTAAAGTTGAAAGTGAAAAATTATGGGAGCTAAATTGTAAAATATGTAATAAAAGTATTGGGTTTAAAATAAAAAACTAAAAGAAAAAATATGTACAACCTTTTATGCAAATGGTACGATAATTAATGCATTCAAAAGTTGATAATTATTAATATTTAAATTAGGATACTTGTATTTAATAATTAGTTTTCTCGCCTCTCTCTACTTTTAATAATAAGAATATTAAAAAATATTTATGCATTGACTATAAATTTAATTAAAAATGCTATAATAACTATTCATTAATAACTATCAATAATTAAGTGGATTGTTATCAAGAGCTTTAATATGATAACCAAACCCTATCCACTGGTTTTCTAAATAAGTATAGGAGTAACTAAATAAATTTAATATAAAGTTATTAATTAATTTTTATTTACTTTTTATACTTAAAAGTTTCTATTTAATTATTCAATATAATATAGTGCAAAATTATGTTTGTTAATATATTATGGGAAAAAAAAAAAGAAAGAGTAATGATAATAATTTTTTTTTATGAATGATTTCTAAAAATTTTCAAATATGTTAATATTAAATTTTCAAATATGTGCAATACATGAGTTGATTCAATTCATATAATACACGATGTTTAAGAGATAACTTTTTTATCGTTAACCATATAATAGTAGATTTATTCAACCCATGTATAACATGATATTGTAACCTACTACAATAATAAACAAAGAGTTAATTTCAATTTCGTTTCATAAGATTTGATATAAGTAACTATTATACTTTAAAAGTTTAAAAACATTAATTTCAATCCTAAAGTTTTATCATTTGTTTTAATTTTAGTTCAAAAGTTTCTTTATAAATATATTGAAAATAATATATAGGTAATTTCTCTACTGCTTCTGCATTCCTTCAACTTCTACATTAGTGAAAATTTTCTATTACTCATATATAATGTGAGATGTTGTAGCAAAATGGATATGCTAATCTCTCTTCTAAATGGGAGTAAAAGTTTATTAAGTGAAACTTATTTCACAATTACAAAATAGGAATAAGAAGTAACTTTGAAATATATATGAATTTAAGTACTGACTGATATAATATCAAACGATAATTTGGTTGTTAAAATTAATTGGTATATTACTCACTTGAACAGCTTGGTTTCATCATTAAACTAATAAAACTACAAGTAAATTACACGGACAGTCCTTGGGGTATATGCGTATTGCAAGTTAGTCACTACTTTTAATAAATTACAGATGCGGGCCTGAACTATGCATGATATGCACACTGGCAGTCCCTGACGCTAACTGAGGTTAAGTTTCTCCGTTAAGTCAATGTAAATTACCAATATACCCCTAAATTTAAAAACTAATTATTTCTAATAAAACCAAACTTACCCCCACCCAAACCAAACCCACCACATCTCACCTATCTCTTCATCTTCTTCTTCTTCCATCTTCATCTTCATCTTCTTCTTCTATCTTCATCTTCATCACCATCACCACCACCTCTCACCTTCATGTGAGAAATCAAAGACTATTATTGTCTAATTCTCTTTCTCTCTCTCTCTCTCTCTCTCTCTCTCTCTCTCTCTCTCTCTCTCTCTCTCTTCTAACACCAGTGGCTTTAGGCAAGCTCTTTTTCTCTATTCAGATCCGAGTGTGTAGGCGGTGTCGATGGTAGTGGGTTGAGGGTGTAGGCGCGACGGTGATGGTGAGCTAAAGGTAAAGGCGGTTGTGGAGGGGGGTTGATGGTGCAGGCGTCAACGTTGGTGGTGGGTTAAGTATGTAGGCGGCAACAGTGGTGGTGGGTTAAAGGTAGAGGCGGTTGTGGAGGTGGGTTGAGGGTGCAGGCGATGACGTTGACGGTGAGTTGAGGGTGCAGGAGGCGAAGGTGGTGGTGGGTTGAGGTTAAAGGCAGCAACGGTGGTGGTGGGTTGAGAATGCAGGCGCCGACGGTGGTAGTGGGTTGAGGGTAGAGGTGGCGGCGGTAGGTTGAGGGTAGAGGTGACGGTGGTGGTGGGTTGAGGGTAGAGGCGGTGGTGGGTGTTGAATGTGAAGAAGAAGATAAAAAGGGGTATTTTGGTCTTTTAAAAAAACTAAAAAAAACATAACCATTGTTAGTGATAGGGACTGTCATCGTTTACTTTTGGCATAGTTCAAGCCCGCATCTGTAATTTATTTAAAGTGGGGACTAAAGTTGTAATATGTGCATACCACAGGGACTATCCGTGTAATTTACTCAAAACTACAATAAACATCATTTATGATTAAATTTTGTAACAAGTTACGTCCTTACTTTAACGGACGTTAATATTTCCCGTTAAATCTTGTCATGTGCTTGGCACATGAAGCTAGTTTGATCTTTTTCAATATTAATAAAAAATAGAATATTAATAACTCTCTCTCTCTCTCTCTTTACACAATACACTATCGCCCAAAATCAAAACCACCACCACCACCTCTACCATAAAACCACCACCAAAACCACCGCTGCCACCATGAAAACATCACCACCGTTGCCACCATAAAACCACCACCAAACCCACCTCTACCGCTATCAAACCACCACCAAAACCACCTCTATCATCATAAAACCACCACTACTTTCGTCACCATGAAACTACTACTAAAACCATCTTTTTCACCATAAAACAACCACCAAAACTAACTCTACCACCATAAAACTACCACCGTTGCAACCATAAAACCATCAACATACACTGATTCAACCACCTACCATCGTCTTCTTCATCGTGACGATCGACACCCTACTACTGTACTTGTATAGACTTCTCTTTGGTAATGGATTCTTGACAATCAATTCTGTTATACAAACAAAATATACACCACTAGAAAAATAAGACGAATACCACATTTTAGAAACCAAATTTAAAAAAAAAAACCTATTTGATAATAAAAAGTCATATTATCTAACAAAAATATTTGTAACACCCGAAAATTTATTTAAAATAAAGGAAAAGAAAAGTATCTTGAAAGAAAAGATAAAGGATGCAAGTGGAGGGGGTAAAGTGTACAAAGTACAAAACCTTATTATTTTATGGTTTAAAAGGCATGGCCGCCCATGCCACTGCCTTTTTCACATTTGCTTTCGGCTGGAAAAGAAAAAAGAAGAAGAAGAACTGAAGTTCTCTTGGTTTCTAGTGAGAGAAAGCTGAAAATTTCGAAGGTGAGTATTTTCTTGTGTAATTGGTTTGGTTTCAGCTGAATTTTCAGCTTATGAACCAATTCTTATGTGTTCTTTGTGCTTGGTTTTGTGTTTTGGTGTGTTTAGGTTGTTTGAACTCTTTGTGCCCTCAAGTTTGGTGGAATTTTGCTTGAACGCTGCATTGGTGAGTTCTAGATCCCCGGTTTTCTTATTTTAACAGTATTTTTGGGGCTGAAAATGCATTTAAAAATGTTTTACAGCTTATATTTTGTAACCGTATGTATGTTTGTGTATGGTTGGCTGTGTTCTATGGTTTTATGCTTGTTTTAGGTGCTTAGTATGTTAGATTTAAGTTATGGGCATGTTAGAATGATGTTTGGGACTGAAATTTATAAGTTTGAATATAACTGCTGCTCATGCGCCTGAAATTTTGCTCGGACGCCTAAGTACCTTCTCATGCGCTCAAATAGGGCTCATGCACAAGATAATTTTTGCCAAAAAGCCCAAGTGTTAGTTCATACGCCCCAATAGTACCCCATGCGCCTAAAATTTAGTCTAAGTGTTGCCCATGCGCCCGAACAGTACCCATGCACCTGAAATTTTGCTTAAGTGTTGATCAAGCGCCCAAGCAGTGCTCATGCGCCTAGGATTCCTCATGCGCCTAAGTGTTCTCATGCGCCTAAAGTGCCCGTCCACCTATATAGTGTTCGTGCACCTGCATAGAGTTCATGCGCCTAAATGCCTTAGAAAATTTTTCTAAAATATTTGGGAGAAATGGAAATTTATGATTAAGCTCTGGGATGTTTTGATGGTTATGTTTGTTGGTGTTTTTCATGTTTGTGGCCTGTTGTTATGTTCCATATTACGTATTATTATGTGACTTTACGTGGTGTGTTTATGCTAGTATGCGTAAAGTAATATCATAAACAAAGAGAAAGATTAGTGATAATAAGAAGTGGAACATAAGAAATGAATGAAAGTCTTGCAAGCAAAATGTTTAAGGAGGTTCACAACTCATTGAGAGTTGTTAGCTCAACTGTGTGTTATATAACGTGCGTTTTGGCTAACCCATGAGGGTTCACACACAAGAGGGTCAGTCTTTGTGACTGATCGAGACGTGTGAAAACGGGATTCTTGTCGCTTGACCCCAAGAGGTAGTTGCTTCGTGCACAATGATGGGGCATAGCATATGACAGGTCCGGATAAAGTGAAAGATAATGATGAAAGAAAGTGCGAAAACGAACGATAATGAAAGATAATAATGAATATTATCTTGTTGTATGTATGATGCGTGAACACATACGGAAGTAATGGATTTTATGAAAAGGAAGTATTTTAAGAAAATTATATTTTTATATATAAACAAGGGATTTTAGTTTTTTTTAAAACTAGAACTCACTCAGCAACGCTGACTTTTATGCATTTTTAGTTGGCAGGTAACTTGTTGCTGGGGATCGCACGCGGGTGAGGCTACTTGGAGGGCAAAGACTGGCATCCATTCGTGCATAATGATATTGTTGTTTTGTAATACAACTGAATGATTCTTTTTGTAAATTTTAAAACTACGATGATGTATTATTTGGCAACATCAAATAGTAATACATGAATGGTTTTTGATAAATTAATCCGCTATGATGTTTTTATAAAATGTATTTATTTTATATGAAAAATGCTGTGATTGTCCAACTGTGAGGTCTCCAGGAACAAGGCCTTACAAGTTGGTATCAGAGCCCAAGTTTAAGAGAAATGGGTAAAGTATTTTAAAAGAACCTAAACTTAAACAGAGAATGGGACCGAATGTAGGGATGCCAGCCCAAGTAGCTACATGCCATCAGGTAATTCGTTTTCTTAAATGTTAACCGGTATTATGTGCGTGTGTTATTTGATTTTATATGCCCTTAGTAGAGTTGGATACTGATGTAGTAAGGATAGGAAATGATTGGGAGATGAAGAGTAAAGTAAGTGGCTAATCACAACTGGCCACTATAATTAGGGACTTACTATACTTGACATCAACTGAGCTATTACCTTGAATGACCGTGTTGGTGTTTGAATCTTATAGTGTTTTGAAGATGGCTGGTGTTAGATCATCGAAAGCTTCTCGAGGAGAAGTACAGGGTGGCCGTGGTGCTGGACCACGTGTCACGAGGAACAAGACTAAGACTACTGAGACGGCTCCTGCTGAGCCCAAGCATCATCATCAGGAGGGCGGTGATGAGAGTGCCAACTTGAGAGCCTTAGTAAAGGAGGCAGTTGTGGAGGAAGTTCATCAGGTCATGCAGACGATCCTGCCGTCTGTGGTGACCGAGGTCATTCGTGCAGTGAGAGAAGATGAAAAGAAGGAGAAGGAGGAGGAGAGAAAGAAAACTACTGGGAGAAGGAGGGATGATTAGGGTCATGATGAAGGGGAACAACTAAACACTGAGATGGTTGTCTCCAGCGATGAAGAGGAAGCGGTGCAAGAGACCACCAAGGGGTGTAGTTACGGGGCATTCCAGAGATGCAAGCCCCCAACTTTTGATGGAAATAGTAACGTTGCTGCTGCTCACCATTGGGTGAGAGAGATGGAGGCTATGTTGGAGATCAGTGAATGTAGGGAGGATCAGAAGGTAAAGTTTGCCACCCATTTATTCGTGGACTTGGCTTTATGTTGGTGGGATAATATTGTCCAGGCCGAGGGTAGCAGGGTTATCAGGAGGATGAGGTGGAGCGAATTGAAGAAGATGGTGATCGAGGAGTTCTGTCCTCATAGAGAACTTGACAAGATAGAGAGAGAGTTCCTACAGCTGGAGGCGGGAACTATGACACACCAGCAATACACGACTAAGTTTAACGAGATGGCAAGGCTGGTGCCAGACCAGGTGACGCCGGTGTCAAGAAAGATTAAAAGGTACATACAGGGATTGCCAACGGATATCCGCAGGCACATGATTGCTGCCAGGCCAAGTACGTTCAGGTCGATGGTGGATTTGGCAGGGAGATTGTATGATGAGAGAGAGGTGGCTGTGGTTGAGGTGAGTAAGAAGGATGGTGGCAACAGGAACTGGAGTGTGAACCTATTTGGACGTGGTGGTTTCACCCCAAATAACAAGAAGGCCAGGACGGATGACCGGCGGGTAGTGTCGGCGAGTACTGGGGCAAAGAAATGTGGTAAGTGTGGGAGAGACCACATTAGAGACCACATGGGAGAGCGTAAGTGGGGGTTGAAAGTCTGCTTCAAGTGTGGGAGGCCCGGTCATATGGCAAAAGATTGTGGGGTGATGAGGTCCTATAATTGGGTGAAGAGGGCCATCTGAGCAGGGATTGCAAGAAGCCGAGGGCTAAAAGTTCTGGGGTGAAGAAGGGGACCAAGAATAAAGGGTAAAGGGCAAGCGCCAGAGCATTTACGATGACCAAGGAAGAGGCCAGGGTGTATCCCGATGTCGTGTCAGGTACGTTTCTTGTAAACCAAACTTGTGCCTCTGGTTATTTGATTCTGGTGCTAGTAGGAGTTTCATTTCTGCTGCTTTCTGTGCTAAGTTGCCCATTAGTAGTAGAAGCATTGATGAGCCCTTCGATGTAGAAACTGCCATTGGTAAGTCTACCAGGATTTCCAATTTGATAGAAGATTGCGACATAGAACTGGAAGGCCATAGGTTCTCTGCTAAACTATTTGTGATGCCCCTAGGCGGTTTTGATGTAGTTCTAGGGATGGATTGGTTAGCAGCTTATGAGGAAATTGTGTGTCGCAAGAAGATGATCCGATTGATAGCGCCTGATGGGAGTTCGATAACGATCTACGATGATCGAGTTACTACAGTTCCAAAGGTGATTTCAATGGTGGTGGCAGAAGAAGTGCATGAAACGTGGATGCAGCGCCTACCTGGCTTACGTGAAGGATGTGGATGCGTCAGTACCACAATTGTCTGACGTACCAGTTGTGTGTGACTTTCCAGACGTATTCCCAGAAGATTTACCAGGTGTGCCATCGGACCGCGAGATCAAGTTTCAGATTGATTTGATACCTGGTGCTCAACCTGTTGCCAAGGCACCGTACTGATTGGCTTCGTCTGAAATAAAGGAACTAATGGTTCAATTACAAGAGTTGATGGACAAGGGTTTCATCCGACCGAGTATCTCTCCCTGGGGTGCTCTGGTCTTGTTTGTTAAGAAGAACAAAGGTAGTATGAGAATGTGCATTGACTACCGTGAGTTGAACAAATTGACGGTGAAGAACCAATATCCGCTACTGAGAATAGATGACTTGTCTGATCAGCTCCAAGGTGCCAGTTGGTTCTTGAGAATAGATCTCCGATCTGGCTACCATCAATTAAGGTGAAGGAGCAGGATATCTCCAAAATAGCTTTTTGCACGCGTTATGGACACTACGAGTTTCTCGTTATGTCCTTTGCAGCAACTACTTTCATGGATTTAATGAATCGGGTGTGTCGGCCGATGTTGGATAAATCAGTGATTGTGTTTATTGATGGTATTTTGATTTATTCAAAGAGCGAAGAAGAGCATGCCGGTCACATTCGTGAAGTGTTGGAGACACTCAGAAGAGAGAAGTTGTACGCTAAGTTCTCCAAGTGTGCTTTCTGGTTGCGTGAAGTTCATTTTCTGGGTCATGTGGTAAATTTGAAGGGATCATGGTAGACCCGGCAAAGGTTGAGGCCGGTGATGCAATGGAAGTCTCCAAAGACGCCATCCGAGATCCACAGTTTCTTGGGTTTGGCGGGCTACTACAGGAGATTCATCAAAGACATTTCCAAGATAGCCTCACCATTGACCAAGTTGACCCGCAGGGACGTGAAGTTTGTATGGGGTCTGGAACAGGAGTATGCTTTTGAGGAGTTAAAGACAAGATTGACCCAAGCTCCTATCTTGACGTTGCCCAAAGGGAACGAAGACTTAGTGGTCTATTCGGATGCTTCTTATTCCGGATTGGGTTGCGTGCTAATGCAAATGGGAAGAGTAATAGCATATGCGTCCCGACAGTTGAAAATTCACGAGGCTAATTACCTTACTCATGACTTGGAGTTAGCGGCCGTGGTCTTCGCGTTGAAGATTTGGAGGCACTACTTGTACGGGATGAAGTGCACTATCTTCACGGATCATAAGAGTTTGAAATACTTCTTTGAGTAGAAGGACCTCAATATGAGGTAGAAGAGGTGGCAAGAATTGATCAAGGATTATGATTATGAGATCCATTATCATCCGGGCAAGGCTGACGTAGTGGCAGATGCCCTTAGCCGAAAGGAGATACCCGAGCCAATCCGGGTGAAAGCTTACCAATTGGTGATGACCTCCGATGTGATGACACAGGTCAAGGGGTTCCAAGATGAGGCGTTGAAAGAAGATCACCTTAACTCTGAAAGGAGGAGAGGTCTAGTCACGGAGCTGGGTGAGAATACTCTTGGAGTTAGAACCCGCTTTGGGTGGATGTAGATCCCTTGTTATGGAGACCTATGGGGGAAAATCATGGATGAAGCTCATAAGACTGGGTACTCCATTCATCCCGGTGCTACCAAGATTTATCACGATATGAAGAAAGATTACCGGTGGCCGGGTATTAAGCGTGATGTGGCGGAGTACGTGAGTAAGTGCCTTACTTGCTTACAAGTAAAGGCAGAGCATCAGAAGCCATATGAGAAGATCCAACCTTTGGATATACCCGAGTGGAAATGGGAGCACATCACCATGGACTTCATTACGAAGTTACCACATACGGCAAGGGGGTACGATACTATATGGGTGATAGTTGATCGCTTAATGAAGAGTGCTCACTTTCTACCAATCCGCGAGACATATACATATGAGAGGTTGGCAGATCTATTCATCAAGGAAATTGTGACCCGTTATGGTGTACCAGTGTCTATTGTGTCTGACCGTGACACTCGGTTTACATCTATGTTTTGGAAGAGATTCCATGATGCAATGGATACGAGGTTGCATATCAGTATGGCTTACCATCCTCAGATAGATGGTCAGTCTGAGAGGACAATTCAGACGCTCGAGGATATGCTTCGGGCATGTGTCATTGATTTCAAAGGAAGTTGGGATGAACACTTACCGTTAGCTGAATTCTCATACAATAATAGTTATCATGCCAGCATTGGTATGCCACCATATGAGATGCTATACGGTAGGAAGTGTAGAACGCCCGTATGTTGGGGTGATATCGGACAGAAGGAGTAGGGGAGTGTCAAAGTGATTGAGGCTACGACTAAGAAATTGGAGAAAATCAAGGCCTTTATGAAGGCTGAAAAAGATAGACAAAAGTCGTATGCCGACAAGAGACGTAGACCGATTGAATTCCATGTGGGCGATAGAGTCGTGTTGAAGGTCTCGCCTTGGAAAGGAATCATCCGGTTTAGAAGGCGGGGTAAGCTCAGCCCGAGATACATAGGACCTTTCCGAATCATTGCTCAAGTAGGAGAGGTGGCCTATAGGTTGGAGCTACCCGATAAGTTAAGTGCAATTCATCCAACATTCCATGTATCTTATCTGAGAAAATGCCTAGCTGATGAAGACATGATTGTACCACTAGAAAACATTGAAGTGGATGAACGACTCAACTATGTAGAGCAACCAGTGGCAATCATTGACCGAAAGGAGAAGAGATTATGAAATAAAGTGGTTCCACTGGTGCGAGTGCAGTGGAGGCACAGGAAGGGATCTGAGTCTACGTGGGAGACTGAGGAAGAGATGAGACAAACATTACCCACAACTGTTCGAAGAATGACAGGTTTCGGGGATGAAACCTCTATAAGGGGGGTGGATTTGTAACACCCGGAAAATTGTTTAAAATAAAGGAAAAGAAAAGTATCTTGAAAGAAAAGATAAGGGATGCAAGTGGAGGGGGTAAAGTGTACAAAGTACAAAACCTTATTATTTAATGGTTTAAAAGGCATGGCCGCCCATGCCACTGCCTTTTTCACATTTGCTTTCGGCTGGAAATGAAGAAAGAAGAAGAAGAACTGAAGTTCTCTCGGTTTCTAGTGAGAGAAAGCTGAAAATTTCGAAGGTGAGTATTTTCTTGTGTAATTGGTTCAGTTTCAGCTGAATTTTCAGCTTGTTAACCGATTCTTATGTGTTCTTTGTGCTTGGTTTTGTGTTTTGGTGTGTTTAGGTTGAAGGCTGCATTGGTGAGTTCTACATCCCCGGTTTTCTTGTTTTAAACGTATTTTTGGCGTTGAAAATGCATATAAAATGTTTTACAGCTTATATTTTGTAACCGTATGTATGTTTGTGTATGGTTGGCTGTGTTCTATGGTTTTATGCTTGTTTTAGGTGCTTAGTATGTTAGATTTAAGTTATGGGCATGTTAGAATGATGTTTGGGACTGAAATTTATAAGTTTGAATATAACTGCTGCTCATGCGCCTGAAATTTTGCTCGGACGCCTAAGTCCCTTCTCATGCGCTCAAATAGGGCTCATGCACCTGATAATTTTTGCCAAAAAGCCCAAGTGTTAGTTCATACGCCCCAATAGTACCCCATGCGCCTAAAATTTAGTCTAAGTGTTGCCCATGCGCCCGAACAGTACCCCATGCACCTGAAATTTTGCTTAAGTGTTGATCAAGCGCCCAAGCAGTGCTCATGCGCCTAGGATTCCTCATGCGCCTAAGTGTTCTCATGCGCCTAAAGTGCCCGTCCACCTATATAGTGTTCGTGCACCTGCATAGTGTTCATGCGCCTAAATGCCTTAGAAAATTTTTCTAAAATATTTGGGAGAAATGGAAATTTATGATTAAGCTCTGGGATGTTTTGATGGTTATGTTTGTTGGTGTTTTTCATGTTTGTGGCCTGTTGTTACATTCCATATTACGTGACTTTACTTGGTGTGTTTATGCTCGTATGCGTAAAGTATTATCATAAACGAAGAGAAAGATTAATGATAATAAGAAGTGGAACATAAGAAATGAATGAAAGTCTTGCAAGCAAAATGTTTAAGGAGGTTCACAACTCAGTGAGAGTTGTTAGCTCAACTGTGTGTTATATAACGTGCGTTTTGGCTAACCCATGAGGGTTCACACACAAAAGGGTCAGTCTTTGTGACTGATCGAGACGTGCGAAAACGGGATCCTTGTCGCTTGACCCCAAGAGGTAGTTGCTTCGTGCACAATGATAGGGCATAGCATATGACAGGTCGAGATAAAGTGAAAGATAATGATGAAAGAAAGTGTGAAAACGAACGATAATGAAAGATAATAATGAATATTATCTCGTTGTATGTATGATGCGTGAACACGTACGGAAGTAATAGATTTTATGAAAATGAAGTATTTTAAGAAAATTATATTTTTATATATAAACAAGGGACTTTAACTTTTTTTTAAACTAGAACGCACTCAGCAACGCTGACTTTTATGCATTTTCAGTTGGCAGGTAACTTGTTGCTGGGGATGGCACGTGGGTGAGGCTACTTGGCGGGCAAAGACTGACATTCATTCGTGCATAATGATATTGTTGTTTTGTAATACAATTGAATGATTCTTTTTGTAACTTTTAAAACTACAATGATGTATTATTTGGCAACATCAAATAGTAATACATGAATGGTTTTTGATAAATAATCCGCTGCGATGTTTTTATGAAATGTATTTATTTTATATGAAAAATGTTGTGATTGTCCAACTGTGAGGTCTCCGGGAACGGGACCTTACAATATTACTTTAGATGAATAGATTTAATGCATTTTACGCATATTGATATGAAATGCATTCAATTAAAATTTAGAAATAACTAAATAAAATTAAAATAAGAAAACGAATACGAAAAACAACAAAAGACATAATTTTCACTAAACTACTCGTCGATAAAATTCAATCAGGATGTGCAAGCTGGATGCAATATGTTCCATAATAATATTATAGTTAACAAGTGCATCTGTTACGTATACTGGTGATTTTAGATCTTAATCATGTTTTAGGGTCATATTGTATAAAATAATATATGTGTTTTCTTGTATATATTTAAACAAGATACACACTTGCATTTTCTTAACCATGTCTTTCTCACTCTCCTGTACACGTGATTATCTTCTTTGTCTTCCGTGTATATGTTTGAGGTTTTCTATGTACGTTGTTGATTACTTTTTTAATGACGTTTATAACCACCATCAATACTCGAGTGATGATTTCTAAGACGGGGATATCATTCGTACTCACTTTAACGCTTAAAGTTTACTCATCCAAAAACAACATAAAAGAGAAAATCTATCACAATAAAAAACTTAGTCAGGTTTAAACCTGTTACAATAAAAGGTTTAAACCTTCTACAATAAAAATGTCTAAGTCCAAACAAAAATCCTCTCTTATTGGACCAAAATATCAACTATTGGTTGCACCACCAATCATTTGATTGAGTGTTAACCTCATGTTTTCTTTTAGAGTAAGATGTGAGTTTGAGTCCTACCAACATCAAAATGTTGTTGGTTAGCTGGATTTTACCATAATGGGCGTTGGGGTGGTAGGTTTTACCGTAGTGGGCCTTCGGGTGGGGGTTTTTTCTAGATTTGATAGTTGGTCTGCTTAGGTTATGTTGTAACATTTGACTCATTTTTAGATATAAACCCAAACCTTTTGGATCACTTATGTAAATCAATTTTTTATTTCAAATCATTTAATTATTTTGATGATTCAAATGTAATAATTAAGTCATTTATTCAATTTAATATGATTTTATAATTTATACAATAAAATTTTATAAATTTATAGAATTAATTTAAAGTTTTCTTGTGAAATTTTAATTATTAAATTAAAATAAATACTTAATTCTGAATTTTTATCATATTTATAAAGTTATAAAGTTTTATAAATTAAAAATATGATTTATTATTAAAATTAGTGTTAATTAAATTTTAGGGTTGAAATTGTAATTTTAAAACTTAATTTCAAAGTTTTAACATAAAATAAGAACCCTTCAAAACCATAGGGTCCAATCTGTAGGTCCTTTTAAACCAACCCAACCCCACCGTCGACCCCCTGTGTTCCGGCCAACTCTCCGGCCATACTCCGGCGAGTATCAAAACGCCAAAATTTGACAGTCTAAACTCAATTAAAATGCCTCACATCAATCGCGTACATGATTCGATCGTTGTACATGTTTCAATTTACTTAACCATTTCATTGTTATACATTCAACCCGAATCCGCCATAACATTCAAAAATTCATTTGTTCTCGTTTTTGATCGAACTAAGCAAAAATGCTTCACCAGAAACGTTCAGATGATAATGAAGAATTCAAATGTACAAATCATTACTATTAATCCTGTGTAATTACTATCGAATCATACCCGAAACCCAAATCAATTACATAACTCATCGATCTCAAAACTGATAAATGTCACTATATAACAGAGGGAAATCATCCTAAACGTTACCTTTGATCTATCCAAACACTCAATTTCAAGTGAAAAGCACATAAACATATTCGATTCTCGTATTCAACGTGACCTGATCGTCTTCTGATCTGTATCACTCAAAATTGATTAAGGGTTATTACTTCTACTCATCATTTCAAGCTTTAACCGATGTCAATTGTACTATATTATAAACATCAGCTTGGATCGAACTTAAACTCAATCACGTCTGTCTTTCTGTTGTTCATCATCAAATCGATTCTAAATTAGGTAATTCCACACAGTCACACACTCGTTACATGTTGCAAACAAAACCCATGATTGAATATATTATTATTTTTGATTCGTGGTTCAGTTTGGATCAAAATCAATATAGGGTTCATGTAGATTTGGGGGGAACTGTCTAAACATACTTTTTATGGAATGGGATTACTTTGGTTGTATTTTGTTTATAAGTGTTTGAAACCTAACAAGCTTAATTGGAAGTAATAGAAGCCAAACATGAAACTACAAGGACTAAAGATGTAAACATCAAGAGTTACAAAAAAGGCACAAAATTAGACATATGGCGTACCATACGCCGGGTATGGTCGATCGGCGTATGGGCGGCGTATCAGTGGGCGTATTTGGATGAAATTACAGAAAGTTGGGCGTATGGATACTGATATGGGCGTATGATACGCCCAGGGTCGGCGTATCATACGCCGGTCACCAACAAACTTCCGAATTTTGTGGATCTTGAAGTTATTAAGCACAATCCAACCCTAATTCGGGGGAGAACTTTCCGTGATCAATTCTTGACGATTCCAAGCTGACTTGTGGTGATCTCAAGCCTTTCCATTCATCTTAAATCATCATTGATCATCATCAAATCAAGATTGAAGATCCGATGAAGATCATGAGTTGCTAGTTTTTTCTTTGATTGCTTTCGGGAGTACAATTCATATTACGTGAGCAATTGGTATGTTTGATTAGGTTTTATTGTATTGAACAATGGATTAGTGAATGAAATTTTATGTTTTGATTTAGTTAAAAGGTTTACTTATAAATAAAGTTGTTTGCTTGATTATCATTTTTCGGTTTCCTTGCATCATGAGCTCATTAAGAAAGTAGACAACGTGATATAGGTGAATGGTAACTTTGTGATGAACGGGTCTTAAAAGATTGTTCCTTTGTTACCACTTTAATCAAAGCTAAGAACTTGAAGTATTGTTTTCTACAAGCCTAATTTAAAAGTATCAATTGTGGATCTTGCGGAATTGGAAACCCGGAAGTAATTGTTTCTTATTATTTAATCAAATTGTTTCGGAGATTCTTGCTAATTGTGTTCATTATTTCATTCAAAGTTTCAATTATTAATTATAAAGTTTGTATCTTTTAGTTAATAGAGTTAAAATTATTAAACACTTTCCACATATTCCCTGTGGAGACGACCTTATTTACCCTTACACAATAAAGGTAGCTAAGACCGATAAATAATTAATGTTTTTATCGAGTCTCGACAACCAGATCAAAATGGCGCAGTTGCCGGGGAATTAGTGCGCTTAGTGTTTAATAGTTTTTATTTGTTTTTCTTAAAAATTTATAAAAAACCCAAAAAGATTTATTTTTCTGTTTTCGTTTTTATTTGTTTTAATGTTCAGTATTACGCGAGGTATTTTGTGTTTTCTTGTTTGCAGGTAGCTACTACGTTAATGCATACGAGATTTTCAAGAAGGACCTCACCACTGCAATTTGATCCAGAAATCGAGAAGACTACAAGAGCGAATCGTGTGTTTCAAAAAGCATCAACTTCAAGGACTTCTTAAATTCGTGGTCAAACAAGATAGGAAGAAGGTACATCATCAGCAACATCTCATCGGATATTAAACAAACTTTCAAGAACACCCGAAAGTAACCAGTTAAGAATGATAGACAATCCAGAAAACCAAGGAGTACTACACCCAACCAATCTTTGAGAGATATTCCATTACCCGTGTTCCCTCAACCTGATGATCCTCCACCTCAACCATAACCTATGCAACCTCAACCTCAGGGGCCGATCCCTGTAAATTAAGGTGTGAAACACCATCCTCCTCCCGAAAATTTCCAACCAATGCCAAATTTCTGGGTGCGCAATCCAAGTTTTCAGCATAACGAGGAAGGTAGTCTTCATAGTAATGAGGACCGGTTTTCAGTCTAAGGAAGTCACCACACTAATTATGTGGAAGAGTGGATTGAAGATCAAGTCGACATGGATGGACTAAACCAACAGTATTTTGAGGATTATGGGAACCAACCGGGCTATCGAAACCGTCAACGAATAGGGATTAGGGTGGTTATGCTCAACCACCAATTCACAACAATGTTGAAGGTCAACCATTTAATGGCATACTGCCAATCTAGGAGGGCAACCCTATGTACTAGCACATGGTGTGGATAGTCACTTCCGTCCTGCCATTGCCATCAATTCATCTTCTATCGTTTCACCAACACAACAAGGGAGAGCTTTGAAGTTAGACCACAATGCTTAGGCATTCTTCCTCACTTCCATGGGATGGCAACTGAAGAACCATATTTGCATATATCCGAATTTGAGGCATCATGTAGCACCATTGGTGGCCAAGGCTTTTCACCTGATGAAGTTAGATTGGTCCTATTCCAATTTACCTTTAAAGACAAGGCCAAACAATGGTTCCTAGCTCTACCATCTGCAAGTATTCACACATGGGTACAAATGCAACAACAATTCTTGGATGAATACTATACTTCCCAAATGACAAGTGATGCAAGGCGAGCCATTCGAGGATTTACAAAACAATCAGGTGAACAGTTCCATGAAGCTTTTCACCGATTCAAAGAGATGCTAAGAACTTGTCCACATCATGGCATAGCTAAGTGGGAGTTGATTTTAGCATTCTATGATAGGCTATCACCGAAGGATGCTAGAGATGTAAATTCCACAAGTGCAAGAATGTTCACCTTAAACCATGAGGATGATGATTGGGATATTCTTGAAAGGATGAGTGTAATCTCCAAGAAGCATGCACAATCAAGCCGAAGGTCAAGGGGTGCAAACATAAAGATGGTGAATGATCATGTGGCCATGGATAAAATTACGGTTCTAGAACGAGAAATTGCAAGCCTTAAAGTTGGAAAGAGTGGCGTTGCGAACATATCTAGTGAGTATGAAGTGTGTGACATGTGCAATGATATCGACCATACATCGGTCACATGCTACTTGAATTTGGGGAAGAGTGAAAGTGTACATCAATTACAAGGCCAAGGAGAAAGGAAGACATATGATATGAATTATAACACATCATCCCTGTCTTAGAAATCACCCAAATATTAGATATGGTAACAATACTAATCAATTGAATTCTCCTTTTCAAGTACCAAATCAAGGAAACAACCAATACCAAGGCCGACAACAAAACTACAATCAAGGCGGCTATCAAAGAAACAACTACAATCAAGGGAGTTACCAACAAGGAGGTCAATACCAACAATGGAACCAACAACATTAACAAGAGACTTCTACAAGTAATGGTAATGACAATGCAATCCTTGCAGCTATTCAAGACTTTGCAAAGGAGATGAAAGAGTTTAAGCAATTTAGAGAGGTGCAAGAAAAGACCAATGAGGCCATTGCCAAGCAATTGGGGCAATTAGCCGAAAAATTGTCCGAACGAGAACGGGGAAGCTTCCAAGTGATACAACAAAGAACCCTTAACATCAAGCCTCAAGTTCAAAGAATGTACACATCAATTCGGTTAATATCGTTCCTAAATCTAAATTTATTGATTACGAATTAACCACTAGTCCGTAAGTAGTTGTAGGTAATGAGAAGGAAGTAGATGAAGAAGAAGGAAGTGACTCGGGAGCACCAATCATTCCCATTCAAGTCGAGAAATTTAAAATCAAGCGGACACTTTTGGATTATGGAGCCGGGGTGAGCATCCTTCTGGGAAGTTTGTATGACAAATATGACTTTGGTCCATTACATGAAACTGACAAAACAGTAGTGCTTGCTGATTCGACATGGAAACAACCCCGGGGGATGGTGAAGGATGTGATAATCAAGTTAGGAGAGTTCTACTATCCTGTAGATTTTATGGTGCTTGATTATGCACTAGTAAGGACGAATAAGCAACCAAAGGTAATTTTAGGACGACCATTCTTGACAACAGCCAAAACTCAAATAAATTGCCGAGATTGAATTATTGACATGACATTCAAAAACCGTAAGTTTCTTTTCAACGTGTTTTCAAAATCAATTACACATGTACTCAAAAATGATGTTCTATATCAGATGCTACTAACACGGGTGCTCCTGCTTACATATCACATGTAAGCAGGATATCACCAAGAAAAATGGTTTGATCCTTATAGGTTTGAGCTTGATAATGAGGAAAAGGAGGAGAATGTGAAGGTGGAGCCATTAAGGAAGGAGAATCCATGAAAGGTAAAGATGGGTAAACCACCGGATCAAGTGAAATCAAGGGTCAAAGAAGAGAGGTTTGACCAATACGGGAGCAAACAAGAAAATCTATCAAGCCAAGCGGTTCTTAAAAGAGAAATTTGAAGAAAAGCACCTAATACGACCACCATAAGTGGCCTCAGGTAGGGTCCGGCTGAAGACCTAAAACTTAGCGCTAATGGGAGGCAACCGGCGAACTTTGTGGGTGTGTTCACTAGAAACCCTCACGAGACTACAACTCGTCCACTCGGGTCTACCGAGGGGTTTAAAGGCTTGTTGCATATGCTAAATGCAATCGTGATTCCTACGAAAGTGAGTTTTATTTCTTTTATTAGTTCGTGTTTCTTTGTTTTGTCTTGTTTTGTTTTGTTTCGATAGTTCAATCACGACAAGCAAGCACTCAAGTGTGGGGAGGCACAAGTCGGTTAATGAAGGCTCTCACTAATGATCAGGTTCATGTGCTCTTTCCACTACTTTGGTTTTGAACAATATTCTTTTCGTGCTTTCGTTGAAATTGATTGATCATATGTTAGGATATGGCATACTAGTCTCCCTTCATAATGAATTGTCTTTGATTAGCAATAACTGGAATGAAACTAAGAATCTACATACCATACATTAAGGATAATGTATCTCAAGTGTGGGGATGAGGGAAGAATTGAAAAAATTGAACCTTTTTGAAAAATAAATCTTCTAATAAGCTTAATTATGCATGAGACCAAAAATTTTCTTCATACATGGTTAATTATCACTTCTTTGTGCATGTATAGATCCCTTGGCATGCTAGTTGTGAAATTATAGTAAGTCACTCCCAACATGAGTTTTTATAAAAATTTAGGTAGAATTCTTCGGAGGCATAACGAACCGTTTGTAGATGACATATGTGCTTCATATTTTTAACCTTTTTCCATCGTTTCTGTGAGAATTTGAGCCTAATTGAGCAATTCATAGCATATGTTTATTTGCTTTATATTTTTGCATAATGAGGGAAACCATAATATGCATTTAAGTTAGAACTTTTGTAATTGATGCGTGTCAAGATCATGAACCAATATGTGCATGAAGGTGATAGAGGCATTAGGAATGATCCATTTATTGAGCCTTTCCTTTGAATTCCATACCTTGATCATTTTCCTTTAGATATCATGTTGAGCCCTAACTTGTCGTTTGTATAACCCAACACAATAAGCCTATAAAGCCTTAGCCTTTTTATGAAACCATGGGTGATGAAGTTCAATCCATGACTTGTTTAGAAGTGTCTTTTAAGTATTAGTTCAATAATAGTATGATTGGTTTGAATTTGGTTATACGAACAAAAGAGAAAAAGAGAGAGAGAGAGAGAGAGAAAAGAAAAAAGCTAAATATGAGGTTAAAATGACCAAAATATGAAGCAACAAAAATAGTGTGAGAACTCTATGATATTATTGCAACTAGATGATAGAGATTGATAAACAAGACGTCTAGCATGTTAAATTGGATTTCATTCATCATTACCCACTTTAAAAGCCCTATTCTATCCCACCTTAAATCATAGCTTAACATTACAACCCATGAAAGACCTTTGATTTATGCATTATATTGTGTTAATTGATGGCGATATGATTAATATACAAGCTTATGATGAAGATGTACAGTCTTGGTTTGAGAGTTTCAGATATACTAGTATATAATCACTAGTCCACAAAACAAACCGAGAGGAGTGTTCATTGTGAGAAATGTGAATGCATGAATGTTTGAAGCAAAAGGTGAAGTTATGCCAACTAAAGATTCTAAGTTTAAAACATAAATGGTGTTACATGTTGGGTTGTGAGTCTTACATGACGAAAATTGAAAAATCATCATGCTTTGGGGACCTTAACATATACAAAGTTGTGATAATTTAGCATGTTTGATCAATTAAGGTAAATTGTGCAAGTAAGTTTGTTTGAGTACAAACAAAAGGTTAAGTGTGGGGATGTGATCACGAGTCAATAATTCAATGTTTAATTGATCTAATTATGTGATTTTACATCTTTGTTATTATGGAATGGGATTACTTTGGTTGTGTTTTGTTTATAGGTGTTCGAAGCCTAAACAAGCTTAATTGAAAGCAATAGAAGCCAAACATGAAACTATAAGGACTAAAGATGTAAACATCAAAAGTTACAAAAAGACACAAAATTAGGCATACCTGCGTACCATACGCCGGGTATGGGCGGCGTATCAGTGGGCGTATTTGGAAGAAATTACAAAACGTTGGGCGTATGGATACTGATATGGGCGTATGATACGCCCAGGGTCGACGTATCATACGCCAGTCACCAACAAACTTCCGAAATTTGTGGATCTTGAAGTTATTTAAGCACAATCCAACCCTTATTCAGGGGAGAACTCTCCAAGATCAATTCTTGACGATTCCAAGCTAATTTGTGGTGATCTCAAGCCTTCCCATTCATCCTAAATCATCATTGATCATCATCAAATCAAGATTGAAGATCATGAGTGGTTAGTTTTTTCTTTGATTGCTTTCGGGAGTACAATTCATGTTAAGTGAAGCAATTGGTATGTTTGATTAGGTCTTTTTTGTATTGAACAATGGATTAGTGAATGAAACTTTATGTTTTGATTTAGTTAAAAGGTTTACTTATAAATAAAGTTGTTTGCTTGATTATCAGTTTTCGGTTTTCTTGCATCGTGAGCTCATTAAGAAGAGTAGACAACGTAATATAGGTGAATTGGTAACTTTGTGAATGAACGAGTCTTAAAAGATTGTTCCTTTGTTACCACTTTAATCAAAAGCTAAGATCTTGAAGTATTGTTTTCTACAAGCCCTAATTTAAAAGTATCAATTGTGGATCTTGCGGAATTGGAAACCCGGAAGTAATTGTTTCTTATTATTTAATCAAATTTGTTTCAAAGATTCTTGCTTTTTACAATTGTGTTCATTATTTCATTCAAAGTTTCAATCTTTAATTATAAATTTGTGTCTTTTAGTTAATAGAGTTACAATTGTTAAACACTTTCCACATATTCCCTGTGAAGACGACCTTACTTACCCTTACACAATAAAGGTAGCTAAGACCGATAAATTAACTTGTTTTTGATCGAGTCTCGATAACCAGATCATCAAGTCTAGCATTCTGTCATTTCAAAACGCTAATAATTATCAATGTGAGTATTAATAGCTCATTTTCATGTTTTATATTTTGGAAAAATCATGTGATTCATATTCAAACATTGTTATTCATTGTCATTCATTGTTATTCATTGTTATTATATTTCAAATTCAATTCAATACATATTATGTTTTTACTTGCAAGTATGTGTGCATAGTTAGATAAACTAGATGATAACATAATCATTAATTCATGTAACCACAGTACTAATGATAGATCTATTGGTATGACAAACCCACCCCATTTGTTTATTCGCGTAGTGATTGAAACCGGAATCATACGTTCTATAAGGCTTCGTCTGTGGACCGATTCAATTCAGTCATTAGGTTTGATTGTGTTGGTTTGTCTTTTATGTTGCATTATTGCACTTATAAGTCTTGTCGTTACCATGTGAATTGAATTATTTTTAATTATTTAATCAATATATATATATATAAGTATATCAAACCTGTGTTTACTCACTTGCTAATTCGTTAGCTAACTCGTTACTTTTCACATGATTTCAGGAATGCAGAGTAGTGGACTTCTATATGCACATTTAGGGCTTGCATTTAGTTAAAATTAATGACAATTTCGTTATCTTTACTTGAGTTTTCATTTGATTGTAATGTATTGATTGATTAGTATTATTCAATGAAAATGACATTTAATATTATTTCAACGCAATCACTACCATGTGCTATGAGCAATCGATTTATATTCTTCTGCCCCGATGATTCCGCTATCGATCGGGGTGTGACACCAGCGTCGTCTGTGCTCACGAGCGTATAAGGTGCCTTTTCGCCGTTAAGATACCTTGGATAGTCGGGCTTTATTAGTCGGGGTTAGAAAAAAAATCAACTATTGGTTGCTTGTTTTATAAATTAAACGCGTGAAGACGACATATGTGTATGCTTTTATGTTGTATTAGGCTAGACCAATTATAGTGGTTAAAAAGTATCTAGATGTGCAGTTTAAAAAGCAAAAAGGTTAAAAAAAATCTTGAGATGTGACCTACTCCTGTAATCCAAAAGCTTCAATTCTTAGATCGAGAAATTAGAGCATTCACAGCCCGTTCTTTAAAATAATATGAGTGTATTTCTTATATTATATCGTATGGTTATAAGTGGTTGTGAGTGAAGAATATGAGAAATTTACTGTTCAATCTGTATTTTTGAAAAATACTGTTCAAGAGCCTATAATGTTTTTAATATATTTTATGTGGTTATAAGTGGAGGAGAGAGAAAAAATAATTATAAATGTATAAAAATTATTATTTAATTGAATAGAAAAAAAATAATGATATTTAATATAATTATATGGATGAGAATGAGCAATGGATTGTAAATGCTTTTACTGGCTTTAAGTCTTTTTCTTTTTTTTCTTTTCGGGCAATAATACAGAGTAAATTTGTAATATTTTTACTCCAAATTTATGCTACAACTTTGATATTTTTCCCATGCTACACGACAAGAAATTTAAGTTTATTATGAAACATACAGCGTGAGTTTGGTTATTATTGTTTCGTATCGTTGAAAATTAAAATAGTTTAAAAATCATTCCTGTTGAATCTTGCTCTTTAATCGGTGATAGCTAGTAGTTATTTGTACTTTAACTTTTACTTTGGATGCTAACGAAATTTTTGAACAAGTTAGTTAAAATATTTAAGAATATTGAAAATCCGTTTTATAACTATCATAATTATTGGTGAATTTTTTTTTTTTTTTTTTTTTTTTTTTTTTTTTTTTTTTTTTTTTTTGAATTAACCTTCAAGTAAATTGCTAATATCGTTATGTTTCTTTAGTTTTCTTTTTGACGATGTTTGATTATAGTTACGTAACAAATAAGAATTTTTAATTAGTTCAACCAGAAATAGCCGTTTTGATTTTTAGAGGTGTTTATCATTTTTTTTCCTCTTTCGTATCTTAGTTTTGTGAATTCTTCAATATATATATTTATAACATATAATTATTATGTTTACATAAGATACTGTTTCTTATTATTATTTTTTTTCCTCTTTCATATCTTATTACTTTTTTGAACCTCCTTCATGTGATGCGACCATACATCAAATTAAATAACTCCACATGCCTCCATGAGTTCTGAAGCCAGTACCTTATTAACTAAAGAGATACATTTTATCATTAAACTACGCTAATTGTTGTTATAGACCCTATTAAAACTATAATTAATATGTGTACTTTCATATTCATAATAAAGGTAATCAATTATCACAGATTTTAACCAATCCAAATCTATACAATCGAATACATATCAAAACAACTATAATTCTATCATTCAAGTTGTTGTCATATAAAATGTTCCAACACTTTTTAGAAACAACTTTAAACCTTAATAATCATTCTTTATGCATTTTCCTATTACTTAGCACTAAATCCATTATATTTACGGAATTTTAGACACACCGTAGGGATTTTGGAGAAAACCCGATCTATACGTGACAGTTTGGTCTAACCGTGACCGTTAGGTCAGGTGTAGAAACTAACCGTCACGGTTGGGCCTAACCGTCACGGTTGGGCCTAACCGTGACGGTTAGGCTTCAGAGAATATTCTGCGCCTCAGGATTGGGTTACTTATTTGGAGTGTTCCGATTCCATTTTTATAGAGTTGGGTTTTAGGGTTTTGATAATAGTGTATATGTCACGGTTTGGACAAACCATGACATATTGGGTATAATATTTAATTTTTTAATCATACTAGTTTGTGTTTATTTTTATTTTATCATACGGTTGAACCTAATCGTGACATACGAGTTTGTGTTTTGTGTTTATTTTTATTTATCATATTACGAGTATTTTTTCTGTTTGATCGTCCTCGCGACGGTTTGTGTTTAATTTATTTTTATCAAATTACGAGTTTGTAAAAATCGGTTATTATTATTAATGTGACGCTTGTGTTTTTTTTGTGACGTTACGACTTTATAAAAATTGGTTGTTATAGAAATTATCATAAACATTATATACAACTATATATAGGTTGGTTCATACATATACAATTAACATTATCAAAATTACAAACATTGTATATAATTTCCATTACAAACACAACCAAACAAACACAACCAAATATAGAAGCCATCATAAATACAACAAAAACATTATAACTAAAACTGCATATATAAATACAACGAGTTTGTACATACAAAAAGAAACAAAATACAAACAAAATATCTATCTAACCCACCATGTCAGCATCTCTGCCCTGACCTGACACGCCCGTGCCAGAGGTGCTAGCACCATCATGCCCTAACCGTCTGGTTGGCGGTGACAACAACTGCATTTCGATATATGTTGATGTGTGTGTATATTCACGAAGAGTATACCCGTTTCGATATATATAGATGATCAAAATCGATTTAGAGACAGTTTAGGGTAGCCATAAAACGTCACGGTTAGGGCTAACCGTGACGTTTTTGTCAAGAAAAATGTGACACCTAGACCTAAGCTTGACGGTTTTAGTCAACAAACTGTGACGGTTGTGGTCAAACACGCCACTCTTGAGACAAAACTTCACGGCTACGTCAGACCGTGACGTTTTGCTTCTCGCCGTATGAATATGATTATTTCCTTTCATAGTCGGCGAACCACTCCTAGCTCGACCGATTTCAGTCAACAAACTGTGACGGTTATGGTCAAACAAGCCACCCCTGAGACAAAACGTCATGGCTAGGTCAAACCATGACGTTTAAGATGAACCGAACTGCCACTCTCATCTGTGTCATTCCCATTAAAAGTATCCGACATATGTGTAACTTCTGGTTCTAACGGGTATGGGGGATGTCCGTAATGTCCGCGATCCGGCACTGTTTGTGAGTGGCACGGGGCATGTCCGTAATCCGGCTCTGTTTGTGAGTGGTACGGGGTTGGGGCATGTCTGTAATCTAGCTCTGTTTGTGAGTGGTACGGGTTCGTGGCACGGGTTCGTGGCATGTCGTAACCCGTCGGTCCAAATAATGAGTTATATGCCTCTTCAGCAAATATGATCGATGGGTTGGTTTCCTCCACCCCCCACGTAGGGTGACTCCCGTATACGTAATATTCCTAAAAGGTAATGGTTAGATATTTCAAATAAACATTTATAATAAAATAGAAACTACTTCAACCTGGTTCGAATCTTCATTAGGTGCTCCTCATTCAAATCTGGAAATTTCGGCTTTTGATAACGATCTCCCAAACCCGACATTGTTTTCGAATTATGTGTTTTTGGAACGATGAAGTTTTTTAGTGATGGTTCGTGATGGTTAGTTGCATGAAACCATGAAGTGTAAGTATATAGAAAAATCTGGATGAGAAACCATCACGATTTGGCCAAACCATGACGGTTCGAAGTGGTAGGTACCCGGGTTTCATGGAACTTTCAGTCAACATCAAGTCTACCTCGTACACTAACCGTGACGGTTTTCCCTAACCGTCATGTTTTGTTTCAGACCCGTAACTCTTATCAGTATACTTTTGTCGGGAGTACTTTTGTTTCAGACCCGTGCCTCTTTATACATGACGTTTAGGTCAAACCGTCACGTTTAGGTTTCAAACCCTCACGTTTAGGCCTAACCGTCACGGTTAGGTCTGGTGTCCCTTCAAAAACGCCTGCGGTGTCCCAAGCACCACCCTATATATACTCATTGGATTGTTGTGAATTAAATAATTAACTTGGATTAAACACAAATTGGTTAATACAAAAAATATAATAATTTATGTTTAATTAATCAATGTAAATAAATAATTACTACTAATAATATTTCTATTAATAATTACTCGTATCATTAATAATCAGTTTTAAACCTTGATGTAAGGCCAAAACTTAGGAGTACTCATAGTTGGTAAAATCAAGCCCATGACAACCATCAATCTTGGCCAAAACTCCATTTCATTCCATCACTTGCAACAGTTTTCATAATGTAGTTGGCCCATTCACTTTTTCTTTAGGTTTTACTATTACTCATTGTTTTTTATCATTCCATTTCGTTTTAACTAATACTTTTATTGTTTCATCTATCTTATCATGCATGCCATATCATGTACATATATATTAAATATAAGCCATTATATTAGAAACAAGTAGCTAAAGTTAAAATGAATGAGCTTCAAGATATGTATGGCTATAACAGCTCGAAAGAGAAGGAAATGTAAGCTAGAAGGGTGATGAGCATGATGAACCAAAAGGTTTAACTTGGGAAGAGAAGAATGGCTGCAATGAAAAGGTCTGGCACTTCTTCCTTGACATCTCTCAAAAGAAAAAGATCTGATTAAAATTATCAAACAGAGAGCTTGTGCTAGGACTTCAAGCATCACCCAAGGCATCTGCTAAAGAAGCACCACTACTAAGAGTGCTATCGAAAGCTGTAGCAAGCTGAAGAATTTAGCTGCTAATGCAACTGCCGAAAATACCAGACAAGAGGCTTCTTCAGAAGGTTACCCTCACAAAGAATGGTGGTTTATACAAGAGAAACCCAGACTATGGAAGATAATATGGAAAGGCATAGGGTGACTCTTGAAGCTGAACCAACCCAACTTCATAAACAACACAAGGACATACTTGAGTCTGAACTCAGAAAAATTAGATTAGGTGATATTTGGTCAACCGAGTTTTGAAACTGAAACCCCCGTTAACTCTAAGGTGAATGTGGAAAACAAATGGCCCAGAAGTCACAAAGGATACTGAGAGCGCTCAAACAACTACTGATGATCCCAAGTCAGTTGGTGAGACATCAGGTGTAACTACTAGACTTTTAGCAGTCAGACCTACTATAATCTCTACCTCAGTCAAAGGTAAGAGACCTATGACTGCTGAAGAAGAAGTTGAAATAGAGTCTCATAAAAGAAAGGCCATATTTCTAATTACTAAAAAGGTGGAGTTGTTCCCACAAATGTTGATGAAGAAATTATAGAACTGAAGGCAGGCAGAGCTTAAGAATCTTCTATAAAGAAGAACATCATTTCCTTAATCATAAGTGCAAAGAAATCTAGAGCTGCAAGAATTGCAATAAGAGGATTCAACCTTGGTGAAGAACCAAGAAGAACAACACCAACAGATCCACCTAAACCAAAGGCCAAAGTTGTCAAAAGAGTTCCATCTAAGTTATCTAGGCCAACTAACAAAAGCATTCAAAGGGAAACCACTTAGGAAGCTCCAGTGCCCACAACTCGAATCTACACCAATGGCCTCCGCTTAGAAAATAGAGAAGAAAGATCAAGTGAAATGTATCCCGGCAGCTTAACTTGAGTTGAAAGGATTAAATTTCAATGAGGTTATTGAATGGAGTATTACAGAGAATGAAATCAAAACTGATAGTTGCAACTCATGCTGAAATGAAAAAATCAGCATAGTTGGCTAGAAGAAGGAGAGCTGAATCAAAGAGGAAACAAGCTGTAAAGGTCAAGCAAGAGTTAGAGATAAACAACAAATAAAAATGTTCCTCAAATACTATGGCTTCTCTGGTAAATAAGTAGGACCAATAAGTATGTCCACTCTTAATCTGAATATCAGAGAAATCAAATAGAAGGTTGTAGCTGTAGAGCTCCTAAAGTTCAAAAAGCCAGGGAGCAATGGGAAAGAAAGCAAACAAGAATAAAGAAAACTATTTAAATGTCTTCCCATTGCTGACTGAGCCTTAGCATCTCCTGACTCTAAATCTACCTCCTCTGACGACAATCAGCAAATCTCATTAATCCTTGCCAAAAAGAATATTAAACCTAAAAGATTTGTAAAGGCAAGGGTTATTGACCCAGAAGTATAGGAGAAGATAATTAAAGGAACCAAAGTTTTAGGTGCTGGGTATGTCTCCCAGATGAAGAAATATGTTGTTAAGAGGGCAATTGGAGAGATCATGTACTATAACCATGAAAATGAAGTACTTGATCTGCCCTTGACATCCTACAGCAAATTACTTAGTACTTCAACATTTTTGGATGTAAGAGCATTCACAGCCCGTTCCTTATTTTTATGTGAGTGGATGCCCTATATTATAGGGGATGGTTGTGAGTGGTTGTGAGTGAAGGAGAAGGAAAATTTATAGGGGTTGTACCATGATTCCCATATTTGGGGAATAGGGAATCACGGTACAACCCCCATAAATATTTTAATATTTTTGAAAGTGGTTATGAGTGGATAAGAGAGAAAAGCTAATGATAAAAGTATGAAAAAATATTATTTAATTAAAAGGAAAGAGAAAAAATAATGGTTTTTAGTTTAATTATAAGGATAGGGATGGGAGATTTCAAGAGTGTTGGTCACATGGGTTAGGTAATGAGATTCGTCAGCTAAGGTTTACTGAAGGTTTAAGGTAAATAGTTTCCTTATAAATGTTATGTTTTTTTTATAATAATCAAATAATGGTTATGTTAAACGAATCTTGTTGGGTAATTGTCTTGAATTATGGGTATCAGATTTGTAGTATGGGTCAAGTTCGTAGGTCATTCCACGGTAAGGGTTATCTATGTCCAAGGACGTAGAGGACGTGGTTATGTTTTGGGTACCTATAGAAGAGTTTTAGTGTTAAGCTTGGTAATAGGCATTTTATACGCATAGGCTTGAGTTAAATTAACGAATGGCATAGCGGTTCATAAAACGAAGGTTGTACAAACGATGAATGAGGACATCATGATGTAAGTTCCTATGTTGCAATTACACGAAGTAAGTAAGTTTCACTTGACCCAAAAGAATCCATTGACTTAAGGGATAAGTTAACCACATGAATGCATGATCTAGTTTATGAGAAATCAGAGTATCTCAATGATTTTGAATTAGAATGCGAATGATAAAATGTGCGATCTCCCACCGAAAAAGATCAGGATTACAAGGTTAACATATTCTTCCCTACTTTAGGAGGATTTTCGTTTCATAATTTGAAACCACGGTACTTGTTGGTGTTGGTTGAGATAGGGTTAGGTTTTGAAATGTGTAAGAATGTTACCAGTGAAAACGATTGCCAACAATAATGTAGAAATCAAAGAGCTTTCACCCGATACTTAGACCATGAATGAATTCTATTGTTTTGAACCAAGGGATAGTAAGTATAGGTTTGAGTGCGAAGGGTATAAGACTCTTGTAAGTTCCATTATCAAACAAAATAGGTGCATGGCGCTTAATGACTAGAAACGAATCACAAGTTTTTATGAGGGGTAGAGTATGGATGAATCAATAGTTTAATAAAAAACTACAGAGTTGTATGTAATCACGAGACTTAAATTAAAATAGTGAATTAGTAGTATGTGACACAGGGATAACATAGAATGTCATAGAGTTTGTGTGAGTGTAAAAGGATAAAATAGTCATTAAAGATTAGGACATGGTTGGTTTGATAGTTAAAAACACAAATGAAATATGTAAAAACATAAAACTTAGTTTAAAATAGTAACTCATTTATAAAACACAAAATGTCATGAAATATAATGGAGTCTTGAACTAAAGATTGAATAAAAATTATGAAATAAATCACATCGGTAGGTAAAAATAAACAAATATTAAGTGGCTCTCATTTTAAAATAAACCGAACACCTTAGCTTATAAAAAATTTTATAGTTCGAGTGAGGTTTGGTACACATGCTTTGGCCTAATAGATTAAGACACTCTAACAAGAATTCTCAGTTAGGCATTCGGATCCGTCGATAGATTGGATTTATACGCAATGCCAATCCTAGACAGAAAATTGATTACTAGTGCCGACCCTTCCAGTTACTACATGTCTGTCATTTTAGAACTTAAACTTTGATGAAATTGGAAATTGATGCGGGTTGTCAGGCCTAATCAAAAACAATTTATAACGGTCCAAACTTCACCTAAGACAGCTAGGGTAAGTCGGGTCGATCCACAGGGAATATGTGGAAGTGTGGTTCCAATTCGTAAGTTGAAAGCTTTATTGAAAATACTTGTAAATTAACTAAATTGCAAAAGGTAGTTGAAGTTGAAAAGTGAAATTGATTGTAAACAATGATGGGAAAGAGTAATCCTCTCCAGGTTTAGGTTTATAACTTAGACTTGCTTTGATAGTTAAAAGTGGTCCACATAGACATAACCAGGTTGATTTGGTTAAAGACAATAGATTGAATGAGACTGTTGTTAATGAACTACTCGAATCATATCCTACGTTTGTATTACCCAAACCCATCCAAAATTGATGTTTCCAGATGAAAAGAAATCTAAAACAATCAAACAGGAACAATTGAATTGAAAGTAACACACGTATTTTAGAATCTCTAAACAATAAATAATGTTACTCGGCTTAAATTACCGTGTTCAAAATTAACTCAACCAAAACCATCAGAACAAGTCATAGTATAAACCCTAACACCGGAGAAGATCACGGGTGGCTTAGCCAGACATGGAAACGAAAAACGAATCAAAATCGAATGCAAACATTGTATCTAACGTTAAAGATTCAAACCGAATGATAAAAACAAGATCTTGATACTTAATCACCTCCGGGAGCCTTTTGGATCACTGGGGTCGTTCCTAGGGCTTGGGGACGGCTGGAATGAAAGCTAGCCTGAAAAACATAATTTTCCGTCTTAAGTGATTTCAGCGCATCATGTACCGTAGGTCACTTGAACACCGTAGGTTACGCTAGAGGCTTTCTGCTCAATTTTTTAATGATGAACGTAGGTCATGTTTCCACCGTAAGTTACTCTGAGGCTTTACCGTAGGACCTGTTCACCGTAGGTTACGCTAGGGATTTTTTCTGATTCTTGTTTTCTTCATAACTTCTTCGTTCGGACTCCGTTTCCTCCCGTTTGCGGCCACGTTCTCATAATTGATTCTCTATCACCTAATCTATCATGATCTTCATCTATCATCCATGTGCATCCTTCAAAACACACCAAATCATTGCGTTTTACCTGCAAAACACCAAATCATCGTAGTTAACTTATTCCAACCACTTCTTCTACTAAAACATAAATTATATTAAAGTTAACTACTTAACCATGATAAACATCATTCCAAACCTCTTACATCACATCCTCGCACTTGTTTCTCGCTTGCCTCAAGTGAGGTTGCTTTTAAAATTCAATAATTCAAATTAAAAAGGGGTCAACACATAAAAGCACAAGTACCAAAGCGATTAAGGTTCAAGGGCATACTCAATTCCCAGTTAGTAATTATGACCCGTTAACAAAACACAAACCTCAACCCGTGGATGCCTAACTAAAATTATCAAACCCAAGGTTGCTCCCTTGCACGTATCACACCCCTCACAATAAAGCTCTCCACTAGGTGTAATTTCTGGCTCGGCCAAAGATATGCTGGTATTTATGAGACATCAAACAATAATGCAAACTAGTGAGCATAGGCTTGTAAGACAATCATCTCTCCACCCACTAACATAGGATACCACACCAATCATGAGGACTTTGCAAAGGTTGTAATGTTAGGCTTAGGTTCGGTAGGGGAGTATTTGGTGAATAAGTGACTAGAGTGATGAGAACCTTGAGTTAATTAGCACATACTTAAAAGCACAGTCTTTTTTGTCTCATACTTCAGTCTTTCAAACTTAACTATTTCGACAAAATTTTCCTTTCTTTTCATTTTTTTTTCTTTACTATTTTTGTTTTGTTTTGTTTTTTTTTTTTTTTTTCACAACTTCCAACATGAGTCAGATCAAACTTAGCACTATAACTACCACCAATTAATTCAAGTTCCATCACACAGGTAAACAAAGGAATAGGCTAAACAAAGGCTAATGAGTCACATATTTGGTTTGAACAATGAATAGGGAAAAGGCACAAACTTGGCTACTAGGGAGTAGATGTCGGGTCGGTGGTCCTATGGGTTATTCTACGGTGATCCTAATGCCTCAATCACTTCGATGTGAATCCTAGTCTCGAGTCTCAAGATGCACGCGCCCCACAAGCTCTACCACTAGAAAACATCACTGCACACTCAAACAGCAAATATATAACACTATCAAAGAATAGGCTTCTCACATATGAAAACGATGGGTTCGGGTTACCGACGTAACATGTGCAAGTTTACTACACCTAAAGTTTGCCACCCCTAGTTAGGCGTTCCCTTTCCAACTTCCACAACCAACCGGTGTTTGTTTTTAAAAAAATTTCAAAGTTTGTCTAAATTTCCATTTCTCCAAAATGTGTCTGCCTGGGTTTTCCTATCCCCACGCTTGGGATATTGTCCCCAATGTATGAGTTGATTCATTTTACAATCCCCATTTACATTTCACTTTACCCATTATGCCCAAACACATAATAACATGATAAAACAAACTACCATATCTAAACATAGAATCATTCACCCCGATCACATAATTGTTTCAAACCCCCAAGTGCAAAACAAAATAGCAAATAAGTAAAAGAAAGTTCACTTAGACCTGATGGTAGATTATCTGATAGTGCTTCAATATTGTTATATGGAGACTGTAGGTAAACCGGCCAAGCACATCATCAATATGCCTCTAAATTCCATGTGTTCCCCACACTTTCACGTTTGCATCGGCTAATTAAAACTGAAAACAAAAAAACTAAAAAATAATAAACTCACTTTCGTAGGATCACGGTTGCATTTAGCATATGCAACAAGCCTTTTAAACCTCTCGGTAGGCCCGAGTGGACGAGTGAAGTCTCGTGAGGGTTTTTTAGTGAACACACCCACAAAGTTCAAAACAACTAAGATCATAAAAAAACAAAACTTACAATATCTCAGGTGCCTCCCAAGTACGCTAAGTTTTAGGTCTTCCAGCCAGACTATACCTGTCACCACTCATGGTGGTCGAAAGTGGTGCTTGCTTTTTGAGAGTTCTACAACTATTTGTTTTTGTTGATCTAGTGGGTTCCCAACGTCATCCAAACATG
>JACCIY010001630.1:0-69253 GCA_025506505.1 Flaveria sonorensis
AGCAACCTTCTCAAGTACACATTGATGTGACTCACTATACAAAGTCTGTTAAGGAGGGTATACCAAGGGCTATGCCTACTCCATCTCACCCTGCTGAGAATAATAGTGGGGATGGAGATATGAGATCAAAGGAGAGCCTTGGTAATCTCTAGATCTCAGGGGCAATAAGAGATCTTCAACTTCTACATCCAGAGATTCTATGAGAGCACTTATCTAGTTGACCTCCTACTTGCCAACCCAAATCAAAACAGGCAAGTTGCAAGGTTGGCTGATAAGATTCAACAAAGGGTTGTTAAAGAGTTCAAGCTGAGAAACAAAACTATATAGACAAAGGATAGCAGGCAAGACTGTTGGTCAACTGGATGCTGAGGTGGACCCTAAGATTAGCTTCAAAGGGGAAACCTTGACTGAAGGCCCAGCAGTTGAGCCTGTGAACCTTGAGATAACAGGAACTGCTTCAGTACTCATTACCCTCAGTGAGGGTACCAGCTGGTGAAGGTGTCTCACAAACCTCTCTCTGGCTAGAGCTCAAGTGAAGAACCAAGCAATGAAGGCCAAAGCTCTCTCCAACCTGAGTCATAAAGGCCTGTAAGTGAAAAGGTAAAAGGAAGTTGACTGTTGAGTAGATTGAGGAGGAGGAAACAAAGATAAAGAGGAAGCTAAGGGGAGAGAGTTCAAGTAGGTCCCCAGGCTTCATGGAAGCTACAATTAGGGCTGCCCCAGGCCAAACGCCTAAGATGATGAGTTAAGGGTAGCCAGATTGAACTACTTGGGGACCAAAAACTACAACATTGATGAACTCATCTCTCTTCCCTTAGAAGAGTTGAATGAACTAGCTGACACTGAGTTGTCAAAGGAGAGGAAGGAGGTAGAGGATGCAGAACTGCTTCTCAAGATCAATGAAGAAAAAAGGATGAAAAGACTCTACAAGCATGCTCCTACCCTCTCCCTAGTTCAAGAAAGCCCAGAGACAGAGGCTGTGGTAACTAAGCAACAACCTTAGGTAGACAACGAAGCAGATAGACAAAATATGATTAACTACCTGAGTGCCATAGGACTCTATCAACAATCTACACTTTTTCCATTGTCCTATGACTACATAGAATTTAAGTACCTCAAGCATCTTGAGCAACAAGTAATGAAGGAACAAAAAGCTGCTAAGAGGAAGATAAGGGAAGAAGCTACAAAGTCAAGAGCCATCATCCAAAAGAGTCTAAAGAAGTCTATTAATAGGCAGAGGATGATGAGCTTCTTGAAGCTGTATGGATTCTCTGGAAGGAGGCTTGTCTCAATGTCTCTATCCACCATGGATGAACACATTAGGGTGATCAAGCAGAAAATTAAAAAGGGTGAGCTTATTGACTTGGATTCTCTGCCACGTCAGGCTACACCTAAAGTTAAGGTCAAGGTTAAACCTCAAGAGACAACACAATCTGGACCTAATGCTAGACCACAATCAACTTCATCTTCTGATCCACAGCAGGGTTCTGATCCCTCACCTTCTGAACCTGTGAGGGAAAAGGACCTAACTGAGAAAGACACACAAGAACAACCTGGTGTTGAAGACTAGTCTTCTTAGTTGAAATCTAGAAAGAGGAAGAAAAGGATGGCCATAAAAAGGGACAAGAAGAAAAAGAAGAAGTCCAAGGCATCCACCTCTACACCTCAGGATGGGTTAGAACATCCTAAGGGTGATTAAGAAGAGGCTGCTCATCCAACTCCTATTCAAGAAGAGCCTCTTGCTGCCGGGAGACCCATCTTGTCCTGAACCTTTACTACTAATCCGGACAGATGGTATGTCACCAGAGATCAAGGAGGTCAAGATGTCTACTTCTGGCAAGACATACTTAATCTTCCTCTACATGATCTCTATGACATGAGGAGATACTATGAAAATCTGAGGGATCCTGACCAAATATTGAAGAAAGGAATGGTCTTGATCCTGATGAGGACTGTCAATAGATAAAGTAATCTCTTTTGTTTTGGTAGCATCAGCCTAGGGGGAGTTTGTAAGGTTTATACTTAAAGGTTGATGCAACCAAAGCAACCAAAGAGCTCTCAGCATGCATGCATGATGTATAGAGTAAAGTTACATCAGAAGTTTTACACAACTCAAAGGAAATAAGCTAAGAGTAAAATCTTCCAAAGCCAAATGACCAAAATCTTCCAAAGCCAAAGATGAAGTCTTTTGAAGCTTTAGAGACAAAGTCTTCTGAAGCCAAAGACTAATTTCTTCTGAAGACAGAGAAGATATGCTTTTTCTGATCACCTTTTGACAAAGCTGAACAACTTTCCGCTGCCACTCTGAAGACTCACCAACTTATATGAGTTGGTGAAAAGGTCCATGCTTTTGTCAACAGATTATGGTCATTAGTTTATAACTTTCTACTTTTTTACCTTTTATCCTTTTTTTAATACATTAGGATATGAGCTATGGCATGTCATAGTCACAAGTCAAAAGGCAATCTGTCTTTTGACTTTACATTGATCTTGTTGTCAAGATTAGTGTTTCCAGCTGGCCTTTAAAGTATGGCTGGTTGTAGGATGTAGTATAAAGTGTCTCAAGTACTTGTATCTTTCTTTATGCTTTGTAACACTTGTAAAAGAACTTGAGTGCAATATACATCGTTCTTGTAAACCAATATCATCTTGTTATTGCTCTTGTTTTGTCTCATATTTACTTGTGTTCTTAGTATCATCCATTCAAAGCTGGTTCCCTATTTGATCTGTTAAGTGTTCTAACTCCCTCCTCATTATGAAACTGTTGCATTGACCCCCTTCACCGGTCCTATATAAATCTAGTGCTATTGTAGGCGTATCATACAATAAGAGGTGGCAAAGGCCCTTAGGAAGATAGGAAAGAGAAAGGCTATGAATCTAGACAACATACCAATTAAGGTATGGTGTTGTATCGAAGAAGAGAGAGAGAGAGAGAGAGAGAGAGAGAGAGCGGTGGTTGACTAGTTTGTTTAACCTTATTTTTAGATTTGGTAAAATGCCATATCAGTGGAGAAAAAGTATCGTAGTCCCTCTATATAAAAACAAATGAGACGCTCAAGGTTGTAGAAATTACAGAGGGATCAAACTACTTGGGCATACAATTAAACTATGGAAGAGAATAATATAGACTAGAATTAGAATAGAGATGTATGTGATGGTAAACCAATTTGGTTTCATGCTAGGGAGGTCAACTATAAAAGTGATACACATCCTGTAAAAGGCTATGGAAAATTATAAGGATAAGAAGAACATACATATTATGTTTATTGACCTGGAAAAGGCATACGATTATGTGCATGGTCAATAGATTTTGGAATGCTTGGAAAGTAGAGGGGTCCTTGAGAATAACATAAACATAATAAAGAATGTATGATAGGACACCTACCAGTGTTCATGCGCATGTACAAAATTCCCATTCATTCTATATCAAAGTAGGACTCCATCAAGGGTCGACGTTAAGTCCATTTCTGTTTGCGGTAGTACTGGATGAGTTATCCAACTCCATGCATGACACAGTACTTTGGTGCTTGATTTTCATTGATGACATTATCTTGCTTGACGAATGTAAACAAAGTCTGAAAGCGTGACTAGAAGATTGACGAGAAGCATTAGAAGGCAAAAGGCAAAAGATTAGTCGCTCCAAGATTGAGTACCTAGATTGCAACTTTAATGGATTAGGAAATGACAAAAAGACTCAAATCACCATTCAAGGCCAGGAGGTGCCACAAGCAACTAAATTTAAGTATTTAGAATAAATTGTACAAGGGGATGGGAGATAGGAAGTGGCATTACACATAGGATTCAAGCAGGCTGGTGTAGATGGAGGGTAACCTCAAGGGTACTATATGACAAGAACTCCCCAACGTGGCAAAAGGGAAAATCTACAAAGTTACAGTTAAACCAACTATGCTATATGGAACGTATTGTTGGGCTACCACAAAAGCACACATACACAAGATGGAGGTAGTAGAGATAAGGATACTGAGATGGATAAGTGGACACACAAGTTTAGATTGGATAAGAAATAATGTTTTTAGACGTAGGTTAGGAGTAGCTAGTATAGTGGATAAGATAAGAGAAGGTAGATTAAGATGGTTTGGGCATGTCAAAAAAAGGTAGATGGCAACATCGTTTAGGATAGGTTAGACCCTTATAATAGATGAGAGGAGAAGTAGAGGCAGACCCATACTAACATGGGAGGAGAGATATAGACAAAATTTGTTTCAATTGCAGCTCTCTAAGGACATGGTCCTATCATAGATGTAGTGGAGACGTAAATTAAGATTAAAGAATCTTAGGGGAAGGTCTGGATATGTTGTAGGATATTAGTGTGGATTATCATCCTTAAAGAAATTGTCGCATGCGATCACTTTTCTTGATATCAATTTTCCTGATATCAAATTTTTTGCCTATTGATGCTATATTCTACTGTTTGACTACTGTATTTGTGTATGGACGATGTATGATTTCTTAGATATGTAATTATGAATGTGTATTCGATAAGGATGGAATATGATTTATGTTTCTTGTTTCTTAATAAGTATTGACAGTTCACTATATGTTGTGTGCTTTTTTCTTGTGTATATTGGTGGTACATGATATACTTATGCTATACGGTTGCTGTGCTCAGCTTTTGTTCTGTGTTATCCACATTGTCTTTGTATGTAACACCCGGAAAATTTCAGAATGAAGAAAAGAAAAGAAAGCGAGGGAGAAAAAGAGTATTATTTTAAAGCAAGGGGGTTAAAAGTGTGCAAGGGGCAAACTTTCCCATAATGGGTTCAAAAAGGATGTTAAGGCCGCCCATACCTCTCTCTCTCTCATGCACAACTCTCGGCTACAAAAAAGGAAAAAGAAATTTCAACCGGTTTCTAGAAAGTGAAAGTTGAATTTCTTCAAGAAGGTAAGATTTTCTAGTGTTTTCTTCTCGGTTTTCTGTGGGTCTGAACTTCTAGACTGAACTTTATGTGTTTTCTTTATGTTTAGCAGCTTGTTTTTGTTTGTTTTAGTGGTAGAACTCCAGGTTGCTCTTGGGTTTGAAGAGTTTTCACTCGAAAGCTGTTAGAGGTGAGTTCTAGATCCCTTCTTTACATGTTTCTGCTTGTTTGGGGCTGGTATGCATATTAACTATTGTTTTCAGTACAACCTATGTTTTTCCATGAATTGTACGACTGAAAAGTGATGAGTGTTCATTTTATGTGACTCCTGTGATGTTTTGTAGATGTTTAGTATGTTTTAAGTGTGTAACATGTTAGATCTATGTTAAGTATATGTTAGAACAATGTTTGGGGACTGGAAAATACGTATGATGCATCGCAAGTGATAGTTATAGTGTCCGCTGTGGACACTAAGGATATGCATGGTGTCCGTTGTGGACTTGGTACGTCTGCTGTGGGCACTTAGAAATATTAGGCATGTTGTCCGCTGTGGACTTTACTCGTCCGCTGTGGACAATTAGACAAATCTTGCATGTTGTTCGTAGTGGACTTTACACGTCCACTGTGGACACTTAGACAAATCTTGCATGTTGTCCGCTGTGGACTTTACACGTCCACTGTGGACACTTAGACAAATCTTGCATGTTGTCTGCTGTGGAATTTACACGTCCGCTGTGGACACTTAGACAAATCTTGCATGCTGTCTGCTGTGGACTTTACACATCCGCTGTGGACACTGAGTAAATTTTATAATCTGTCCGCTGTGGACTTTGTTCATCCGCTATGGACTTTGTTCATCTGTTGTCGAGTTTGTTCATTCGCTATGGATACTTAGAATATTTTGGCCATGTGCTGTGGACTTTGGCATCCTCTGTGGACTTTGGCTGTCCGCTGTGGACTTTAGAAAATTTTAAGCCATCCGCTGTATACTTGTTCATGCGCTGCCGACACTTAGAATTATTCTGAAATTTTGGGGATAGAATTTAAGTGTTAAGTACTTATGTATAAGGAAAGATTATGCTTGTTTAATGTGTCTAATGTTTGATTCCTTTCTTATGGGCAATTGTTATGGATAATAATTACTATTTCATGTTAAGTGATTATAAGGTAATGAATATTTTAAAAGTATTATTCATAAATAAGTGGTCACAAAGAAATGAAAGAAAGACAGTGTAACCTAATGAATGTTACCCCGGCCCTTATGAAGAATGAAAAGCCTTGCAAGCACAATGAATGGAGGTGCAAGATCATGTTGTCATTAGCTCAACTGATGTACGGCTATTTCAGCCCATGAGGATGCACATCTGGGGTCTAATCCTTGTGATTGACCAATGTATGATGAATGGGACCCGTATTCATGAGCAGGCTTCGTGCCTAGCAGTGTGGGTCAACTGTCGATGGGTTAGCTACCATGATAAATGTTTGCCGACTTGGGTTTGGCATCTGTTGCCAACCAACAATCTAGGCTCTTGCTTTGTGCAATCCTAGTTAAAGAAAGAGAAAGATAATGAAGGAAAGAAAGATAATGAACCTCTTATCAAATGATTATGTATAATGATGAATGATCACCAAGTGCAGTTTACAAAAAGTATATTTTCTATATTACCAAACTAGAACTCACTCAGCAATGCTGATTTTTTATATGCATATCAGTTGGCAGGTAATGATGTTGCTGGGGGATGGCACGAGGTTGAAGCTACTTGGCAAATAAAGACTGGCATCCATATCATGCTGAAAAGTTATATTTGTTTTGAAATGCAACTAGATGTTCTTTTTATAACTAGTAACAACAATGTATTTCTTGGCAAAAGTAATGGTTAATGCATGCTATGGTTTTTGTTAAATTATTCTGTTGCAACGTATTCTTATTTTAATGAATCTAAATGTGTTTTACTATGAATGATGCTATGAATTACCAACTGTGGGGCTTCCAGGATCGGGGCATTACAAGTTGGTATCAGAGCCAAAGTTTAAGGGATTAGGTAAAACATTTTCAAAAAACCTAAACTTAAACTGAAAATGGGACAAAAATGGAGGAATGCCAACCCAAGTAGCTACGTGCCATCAGGTATTATGTGCGTATGCTATTTGATTTATGTGCTTAGTAGATTTGGATGCTGATGTAGTCAGGATAGGAAATGCTTGGGAAATGAAGAGTAAAGTAAGTTGCTAATCATAACTGGCCACTGTAATTAGAGACTTGCTATACTTGACATAATCTGAGCTATTACCTTGAATGACCTTTTGGTGTTCGAATCTTATAGGGTGTTGATCGTTATGGGGGGTAGAAAATCTGGGAAGGCAACCCGAGGTGGTGCTCATGGCGGGCATACTACTGGCCCACGTGTCACCAGGAACAAAGCTAAGGCTCCCAAGATGGTTCATGAGGACACAGATCTCCATAGCCACCAAGAGGGTAAAGGATCAGCTACCCTCAAATCCATGGTAAAGGAAGCTATTGCTGATGAGGTCTATAACGTCATGCAGAATGTGTTGCCATTGGTGGTGACTGAAGTGTTAAGGGCTTTAATGGACGGGGAAAGAACTGAGGATACGGGGATGAAGTAGTCGAGGAAATCAAGAAAGTCCACTAAAAGGACTGAGGAAGTTGAAAAGGATCCATCTTGCCCAAAGGTGGTAATTCATGAGGATGATAGTGAGGAAGAGAAGGAGACTGCTAAGGGGTGCAGCTATGGGGCATTTGAAAGATGCAAACCCCAACCTTCGACGGTAATGGCAATGCTACTGCTGCTCACCAGGGTTCAGGATATGGAAGCAGTACTGGACATCAGTGAATGCCGGGAGGATCAGAAGGTGAAGTTGGTCTCCCATTCTTTTGTTAACTCGGCACTATGCTAGTGGGATAATATTGTTCAGCCAAGGGGATACAATCTATAGCAAAGATGAAGTGGTCGGATTTGAAGGAACTGGTGTCAGATCTAGTAACTCCGGTAATTGGACAAAATTAAGAAGGAGTTCTTGCATTTAGAGGTAGGGAACATGACTCATCAAGAGTACACCTCAAAGTTCAATAAACTTGCAAGACTTGTGTTAGATCTAGTAACTCCGGTGTCCAAGAAGATTAAGAGATACATGCAAGGTTTGCCAGCGAACATTAGGAGGAACATGATAGCCGCGAGATCGAGCAAGTTTAGGTCCTTGGTGAATTTGGCGGGGAGATTGTACAATAAGAGGGACCTGATGCCAGTCCAGAGGAAGGTTAAGAAGAGCTGGAACAAGAATGGTAATGGGAAAAGATTCAGGAATAACAACTATTGAATTGGGGAGAAGAAGATGAGGGTTGACGACCGTCGCCCAGAACAGAGAAAAGGGAATGATCAAAGGGGGTGTAAGAAGTATGGGAAGACCCACACGGGTGAATGCAGAGTGGGGACGAACAGGTGCTTCAAATGTGGGGGCGAGGGCCAGTACGCTAAGGAGTGCAGGGTACCGAGATGTTATCAATGCAGTGAAGTAGGCCACTTGGGCCGGGATTACAAGAAGGGTGGAGCAGGAAGCTCATGGGTTAGGGTGATGGGAGAAAAAGGGAAGAGTGAGAGCACTAAAGCTAAGGCAAGGGCATTCAACATGACCCGGGAAGAAGCTAGAGTGGACCCTAAAGTAGTTTCACGTATGTTTTTGGTAAACCAATTGTATGCTTCTGTGCTCTTTGATTCGGGTGCTAATATGAAGCTTTGTATCTGCTATTTTTTGTTGTGTAATGCATGGTAAGAGTAGGAAGATAGATGTGTCTTTCCATGTAGAGCCAGCGATAGGAAAATCTACCAAGGTGACTGATATGATAGACTATTGCCTTATAGAATTGGGCGGTCATAAGTTTCCTGCTAGATTGTATATGAGGGCTCTAGGAGGTTTTGATGTGGTGTTGGGAATGGATTGGTTGGCGACCTACGAAGCGAATATCATGTGTCGAAAGAAGATGATTCATCTGATTGCGCCAGACGACAGTTTGGTTACGGTTTACGGAGACAAGGAATGCATCACTCCGCGAGTGATATCTATGATCATGGTAGAGAAGTTTATGAGACGAGGGTGTGGTGCTTACCTGGCTTATGTGTAGGATGTGAATGCTACCATGCCTCAACCGTCAGACTTGCAGGTAGTGTGCGATTTCCCTGATATCTTTCCCGAAGACCTGTAAGGGGTTCCACCCGATAGAGAAATCGAGTTTCAGATTGACTTGATACCAGGAGCGTAACCCGTAGCCAAGGCACCATACCAGTTGGCTCTGTCTGAACTTTTAGAGCTGACGACACAACTACAAGATATTTTGGATAAGGGCTTTATTCGGCCAAGTATCTCTCCATGGGGTGCTCCAGTTTTATTCCTGAAGAAGAAGGACGGTAGTATGAGGATGTGCATCGACTACCGCAAGCTGAACAAGTTGACTGTGAAGAACCGGTATCCATTACCAAGGATTGACGACTTGTTTGATTAGCTCCAGGGTGCTAGTTGGTTCTCCAGGATAGACCTTCGGCTGGGGTATCATGCCCTGAAGGTGAAGGAGCAGGATATCCCTAAGACAGCCTATCGTATGTCTTATGGACACTACAAGTTCCTCGTGATGTCTTTTGGTTTAACCAATGCGCCAGCCCTTTATGGATTTCATGAAATGGGTGTGTCGGCCTATGCTAGAGAAATTAGTGATCGTGTTTATTGATGACATCCTGATTTATTCGAAGAACGAAGAAGATCATGCCGGTCACATTCGGGAGGTGCTAGAGACGCTCAGAAGGGAGAAGCTATACACCAAATTCTCCAAGGGTGCGTTCTGGTTACGTAAAGTACAGTTTCTGGGTCATGTGGTTAATCCTAAAGGGATCATGGTGGACCCGGCAAAAGTTGAGGCAGTGATGCAATGGAAGTCTCCAAAGATGCCATCTGAGATTCGTAGTTTCTTGGGTTTGGCGGGCTACTACAGAAGGTTCATTCAAGACTTCTCTAAGATAGCTTCACCATTGACTAAGTTGACCCGTAAGGAGGTGAAGTTCGAATGGGGTCAAGAGCAGGAGAATGCTTTTGAAGAGTTAAAGACAAGATTGACTCAAGCTCCTATCTTGATGTTACCCGATGGGAACGAAGACTTGGTGATCTATTCGGATGCTTTTTATTCGGGATTGGGTTGCATGCTGATGCAACGGGGAAAAGTAATCGCCTATGCGTCCTAACAATTGAAGATCCATGAGGCTAACTACCCTACCCATGACTTGGAGTTGGCGGCTGTGGTCTTTGTATTGAAGATTTGGAGGCACTACTTGTACGGGATGAAGTGCACTATCTTCACTAACCACAAGAGCTTGAAGTACTTCTTCGAGCAAAAGGATCTTAATATGAGGCAAAGGAGATGGTTAGAGCTTATCAAGGACTATGATTGTGTGATCCATTACCATCCAGGCAAGGCCAATATGGTGGCGGATGCCCTTAGCTGAAAGAAAAGACCCGAGCCAATTCGGGTAAAGGCTTATCAGATGATCATGACCTCCGATGTGATGAAGCAGGTCAAAGAATTTCATATGGTGGGCCGAAAGAAGATCAGATTAACTCCGAAAGGATGAAAGGTCTAGTCGCCGAGTTGGGGGGGAACACTCTTGGTGTCTGGACCCGATCGGGGCGGATGTGGATTCCTTGTTGTGGGGATCTACGTGGGAAGATCATGGATGATGCTCACGAGAATCGATACTTAATTCATCCTGGTGCTACAAAGATGTATCATGATATGAAGAAAGATTACTGTGGCCGGGTATGAAGCGTGATGTAGCAGAGTATGTGAGTAAGTGCCTTACTTGCTTGTAGGTGAAGGCGGAGCATCAGAAGCTATATGGGAAGATCCAACCCTTGGATATACCCGAGTGGAAATAGGAGCACATCACCATGGACTTCATTACAAAGTTACCACGTACGGCAAGAGGATACGATGCCATATGGGTGATAGTTGATCTCCTGAAAAAGAGTGCTCACTTTCTACCGATTCACGAGACGTATTCATCTGAGAGGTTGGCGGATCTATTCATCAAAAATATTATGACTCGTCATGGTGTGCCAGTGTCTATCGTTTCTAACCGTGACACTCGGTTTACATCAAAGTTTTGGAAGAGATTCCATGATGCGATGGGGAGGAAGTTGCACATCAGTACGGCTTACCATCCTCAGACAGATGGTCAGTCGGAGAGGATGATTCAGACGCCAGAGGATATGCTACGAGTATGCGTCATTAATTTCGGAGGAAGTTGGGACGAACACTAACCGTTAGCCGAATTCTCATATAACAATAGTTATCATGCTAGCATTGGTATGCCTCCATATGAGATGCTATACGGTAGGAGGTGTAGAATGCATGTATGTTGGGGTGACATTGGGCAGAAGGAGTTAGGGAGCATTGAGGGGATCGAGGCTACGACCGAAAAGTTGGAAAAGATCAAGGCCTTTATGAAGGCGGCAAAAGATAGACAGAAATCGTATGCTGACAAGAGACGTAGACCGATCGAACTCGAGGTGGGTGATAGAGTTATGTTGAAGGTCTCGCCTTGGAAAGGGATCATCCGGTTCAGGAAGCTGGGAAAGTTAAGTCTGAGGTACATAGGGCCTTTCCGAATCATTGCTTGAGTAGGAGAGGTGGCTTACCGATTAGAGCTACCCGATGAGTTAAGTGGAATTCATCCAACGTTCCATGTATCTCATTTGAGGAAGTGCTTAGCCAATGAGATCTGCCACTCGAGGACATCGAGGTGGATGAACGACTAAATTATGTGGAGCAGCCAGTGGCCATCATTGACAGAAAAGAGAAAAGGCTAAGGAATAAAGTGGTTCCACTTGTGCGAGTACAGTGGAGACACGGGAAGGGGTCCGAGTCTACGTGGGAGACTGAGGAGGAAATGAGACAGCATTACCCACAGCTGTTTGATGAGTGACAGGTTTCGAGGACGAAACCTATATAAGGGGGGGGGTTGTAACACCCGGAAAATTTCAGAATAAAGAAAAGAAAAGAAAGCGAGGGAGAAAAAGAGTATTATTTTAAAGCAAGGGGGTTAAAAGTGTGCAAGGGGAAAACTTGCCCATACTGGGTTCAAAAAGGATGTTAAGGCCGCTCATACCTCTCTCTCTCATGCACAACTCTCGGCTGCAAAAAAGGAAAAAGAAGTTTCAACCGGTTTCTAGAGAGAGAAAGTTGAAATTCTTCAAGAAGGAAAGATTTTCTAGTGTTTTCTTTTCGATTTTTAGTGGATTTGAACTTCTAGACCGATCTTTATGTGTTTTCTTTGTGTTTGGCAGCTTGTTTTTATGTGTTTCAGTGCTAGAACTCCAGGTTGCTCTTAGGTTTGAAGAGTTTTCACTTGAAAGCTGTTAGAGGTGAGTTCTAAATCCCCTCTTTTACATGTTTCTGCTTGTTTGGGGCTGGTATTCATATTAAACTGTTGTTTTCTGCACAAACTATATTTTCCATGAATTGTACGACTGAAAAGTGATGAATTTTGTTTTATGTGACAGTATGATGCATTGCAGGTGATAGTTATAGTGTCCGCTGTGGACACTTAGAAATATTATGCATGTTGTCCGCTTTGGACTTTACACGTCCGCTGTGGACACTTAGACAAATCTTGCATGTTGTCCGCTGTGGACGTTACACGTCCGCTGTGAACATTTAGACAAATCTTGCATGTTGTCCGCTGTGGACTTTACACGTCCGCTGTGGACACTTAGACAAATCTTGCATGTTGTCCACTGTGGACTTTCACGTCCGTTGTGGACACTTAGACAAATCTTGCATGTTGTCCGCTGTGGACTTTACACGTCCGCTGTGGACATTTAGACAAATCTTGAATGCTTTCCATTGTGGACTTTACACGTCCGTTGTGGACACTTAGTAAATTTTATGATCTGTCCGCTTTGGACTTTGTTCAACAGCTGTGAATACTTAAAATATTTTGGCCATGCGCTGTGGACTTTGGCTGTCCGCTGTGGACACTTAAAAAATTTTAAGCCATCCGCCGTATACTTGTTCATGCGCTGCCGACACTTAGAATTATTATGAAATTTTTGGGATAGAATTTAAGTGTTAAGTACTTATGTATAAGGAAAGATTATGCTTGTTTAATGTTTGATTCCTTTCTTATGGGCTGTTGTTATGGATAATAATTATTATTTCATGTTAAGTGATTATAAGGTGATGAATATCTTAAAAGTATTATTCATAAATAAGTGGTCATAAAGAAATGAAAAAAAGACAATGTAACCTAATGAATGTTACCCCCGGGCCCTTATGATGAATGAAAAGCCTTGCAAGCACAATGAATGGAGGTGCACGATCATGTTGTCGTTAGCTCAACTGATGTACAGCTGTTTCAGCCTATGAGGATGCACATCTGGGGTCTAATCCATGTGATTGACCAATGTATGATGAATGGGACCCGTATTCATGAGCAGGCTTCGTGCCTAGCAGTGTGGGTCAATTGTCGATGGGTTAGCTACCATGATAAACGTTTGCCGACAGGGTTTCGGCGTCTGTTGCCAACCAACAATGTAGACTCTTGCTTTGTGCAATCCTAGTTAAAAAACAAAGATAATGATGGAAAGAAAGATAATGAACCTCTTAACGAATGATTATGTATAATGATGAATGATCACCAAGTTGAGTTTACAAAAAGTATATTTTCTATATTATCAAACTAGAACTCACTCAGCAACACTGACTTTTTATATGCATATCAGTTGGCAGCTAATGATATTGTTGGGGGATGGCACGAGGTTGAAGCTACCTGATAAATAAAGACTGGCATCCATATCATGCTGAAAAGTTATATTTGTTTTGAAATGCAACTAGATGTTCTTTTTGTAACTAGTAACAATGATGTATTTCTTGGCAAAAGTAATGGTTAATTCATGCTATGATTTTTGTTAAATTATTCCGCTGTATCGTTTTCTTATTTTAATGAATCTAAATGTGTTTTACTATGAATGATGCTATGAATGACCAACTATGGGGCTTCCAGGATTGGGGCTTTACATTGTACTACTATAAGAGTTGGGGGTCTCTTTGAAGCAGCCTCTAGTAGAAGTAAGGTTTGCTTACATTTCACCCTCCCCATACCCCATCAATATCTTAACTATTGATGAGACCAGGGTCGGCATAAGCTTTTTGGGGGCCCGAAGTGGATAATAAACATGGGCCCAATTCTTCAAAAATTTATTTTTCTTTCGAACTTATGTTTACTATATTATTTGTATGTATGCATAATCATATACCACAAATCATACCACTAACATATCCAAAAAACACTTGTCATATAATCCTAATAAATCGAGATACTATGTTGCTTTCATATATACACAAAAATAATGCTACTAAATATTTTAAATGAATGTTGATGAGTAGATATAGATAACATACTCGTTCTAGAAAGGGTAAAAGGATCTTTCTATCATAGACATGAATGTTACTAGATTGGTTGCATATAACATCATCTGCACATTCATAAGCATTTCCTTTTAACTAAAACTTCTATGAACCTCCAAATGTATTTTTTTAACTAACTTGTTGGAACCTTTAGAAATTGCTTTTCTTTAAATTTTGCATTACACAAGATTCAAGCTAAAAGCTTACCAATTGTAATAAATCAAAAGCATCTCTATTTGACATTACATCAAACACATGTGTGCTTTGTCTACCATACATATAAAAACAACCATTACCTATACACTACTTCATTCAAATAGATTACAAAACTCATTAGCCATAACAACTAAAATTATGACTTGTGCATCAGTCAAAATACTTTTACTAAGTAAGTTGATTTTTGTTTGATTGATTTAAAAAATGTATACACAGTCCAGGTCCGTTTAAGCAACTTAAATCCAAGCCTAATGCGTCACCCTTAAAGAACATGGGCCGACCCTCAACGAGACTTACTACGTTTGGTTATGGTTGTGGTTGCGGTTCTGGTTGCGGTTGCGGTTATGGTTATGGTAGTTAAGTGAAACTAACATTTTATTTAAAAAGTTAAAAATGGTAATAGTTATGTTTTTATCTATAATAAATTACATGGATCATCCCTGAGGCTTGCTCAAATTTCACATTTGTCCCTAGGATTGAAAAACTACAAGTTTAGTACTAAGGTTTAAAAAAGTGTTACACATTTAGTCCTTGTGATGGAATATGAGTGAGTAACCACCATCGCCACCAACAACCTATCACCACCTTTAATGGAATCTGAGTGTGTAACCACCATCACTTGTAAGGAATCTACCGTCATCCACCACCTCTCTAGATCTTATCGTTTGGCCGGGTAAAACGAAGGAACATGAAGACAAAGAGGTTTAGATTGATTCAGATGAAGAGAAATGGTGACCGGATTTCGTGTGGCAGAGGGTGTCGGCGTTTATGGGAGGTCATAGTATTTTTGACGGGTGGTTGTTGGAATACAGTGAGGTTTGGATCTTTGGTCGAGAAGGTGGAGCCATGTGCAAGTAAAAAGGAATTTGCCGGAATTTTGATGTACACCGAAGTTGCAGGACTTGTCGGACCGGAGTTGCAGGAGTGGCCTGAGAAGAAACAAGATTGAGTTTATAATTAATTATGTTTTGTTTTATATTTAAATAAAAAATTGGTGAAGCCCAAGGAAGTAATATTTCTTTTTATTTTTCAAGGGTATAATAGTAACTTTACATCCACTTAACAAAGCTTTTTTATCGGCCACTATCGCAAGGACTAAATATGTTATATTTTTTTAAACTTTAAAACTAAATTTGTAATTTTTTAATTTCAGTGATAAAATGTAAAATTTGAATAAAATTCGTGAATTTACTCTTTCTTCGGTATAAATTCACAATCAAAATCAAAACCAAAAATGAATCCGGTGCAAAATAGCAAGTCTGTGTCCGATCAAAAACACAAAGCAACAAATGCAGGAAGCTACCAGCATAGTTTGGGGGCCGTAACTCCGTCACGGTGCTATTTCTCACCGCCTCAACAACGCCGGAGAGCGGCGGCAACAATGGCGGAGAGATTCTTTTCCGTCAACTCCCCCACCATAACCATACACACACACACACCCCACCACGCTTCCATCATCCTCCTCTCCGGCCCGACCTCCTCGTACTCATTCTCTTCTTCACCAACACTCCCCCGTCAAATTGCCTTAAACGATGACCTTTTTCATTTGCAGGGGAAGACGTCGCTGCTCTTCCAGTTTGCCTTCAACTCCCTCGCCGGTGACGCCGCTCAATCTGCTGTTTTCATTTGCAGTCGACGCAAGTTGGAAACCAAACCCCTTTTCTCTCAAAGGTCACTTTTCCTTTACATCATCTCCCCATTGTTATTGTTGTTAGAATTTCATGAAATGTAATGAACATTCATTCCACAGGGGATCGATCCATCTGATGATGTATTCAATCGAATCCAGATGAAGTAAGCTTCCCTAGTTGCTCACTTGCTGTTGCAAAAACATAAACCCCCTAATTTTTGTATATATATATTTTTGATTTATAGTTTGCAGTTGTATTGTGATATGTAGATATGTGGAGGATGAGGAAGGGATCAACAGGTTCTTTGCTGCATTTCATATGCATGATGAATTCCCTGTGTTGGTCGTAATTGATGGTTTTGGAGAATATTTTGATGAGAGGTAATCTTGATTTACTTTCTCTCTAAGAGGTTCAGTGGGTTCATGTCTAAATTAGACTTGATTTTGCATTTTGTTTGATGAAGAATTTGCCAACAGAGGTACCATAGTCCTCGTGGAAGAGAACTCGCGATGGTTCGAACTTTAGCTTTGTGTCGGAATGCAATTGATCATGCCAAGTTAGTAAAAGATTTATGTTTGTTATCACAAAGTAGATTGTGATGAAATGGGTGCGTGGGGTGGGTTGGTTAATGGTTAAAAGGTTGGCTTGTCACGAATCTCTTTTCAACCATACTTCTTTTCTATGAATTATAAGGGTATGAAAAATGATCACAAGAACTATTTTGTTATAGTAAAGTAACTAATTATCTAATTATATAAGTTTTTTTAATAAAGCAATTTATGAGATTGATTGGACTCTAAAATATTTTCAATCTATTTGACCTGTTTCCTTTTCAGCAAAATCTTTGGTTGAGATAAAACATAACCCAATATGACCCATTCTTAAGTAAGTGGGTCTGAATTATGTTTGTTATTATAACGTAGCTGTGCCATAATGGACAAGTCATACGGGTTGGTACATGGTCAATACATTTTATATGTGTCAATATGGTTGGGTCAACCCGAATGACTTTGCGTCGATACTTTTACTTATTCTGCTGTTAATAATTTGGCATATGAAATATGAAATATGCTTACAAATACAATATCGTTATAGTAATTATATAAAATTTTGAATAAAGCAAATTTAAAAGATTAAAAGGATTACAAAAGACGTTTTGGGTGACTCGTAACCCATTTGACACTTTTCATTTTCAGCTATGTTATTGGGGAAAGTGCAATTCCTTTTAACAACTGATTTTCACCTGTTTTGAACACAGTGAAACAAGGCCTTGTACACTTTTGTTCTCTGATACTCATCATGGTGACACCCCTAAATTTCTTCACATCTACAAGAGATGGATCGACTCTATTTACACTATCAAAGGTCTTTTGGTCTTATCTTATAAAGTAATTGTTTTGGGTATAATTTGTAGGGAAATTGCATAGAAATGACATGCTTGAAGCTTATTTCCAGTTTATGATTCATTGCTTCACATTGAATGTTTCTAAGTTCATATTTCAGCATTTTATGATTCATTCTTCTTTTAGTGTTATGAAATTAACCCAATCCTATATATACATATTGGAAGTTAAAAAGACAAACATCATTTTGCGTGCATAGTGTATAAAAAATGGGGTGGAATTATCACGTAAAAAGGATTATGCTGCTTTGCTTAAATACGTAACTCTGGGAAATTTGTCCATTCCTTTCGTGTTTAACCTTTGCAATTTGTTTGCTGTTGGCAGGTGATGGAATCGGGTCATATATTCTAAGGAGTAGTGTTTCGGAAATGGTGAGAACAAAGATTGCTAAATATTCGATTGCACTTCAGTATTTAGTTTTGGAAGAGATCTATGTAAACGAAGAACAAAGACAAGTCTTTTGAAAAATCCTTGGCATGTGTTTATTATGATTTTATCTGATAGCATCTCTTGCCAAATTTGATGCAATTGGATGTGTTTGTTTTTTGGCGTGACAAGTTAAAAGGCGAAGTTTGAATTAATGTTAGGATCATGGTCTTGACCTGCTTGATTTGTGGTTTAACTGTGATATTGTAGCTATAGCCGCTTGATCGTATTCAGCTTGTTAACTGAACCAATATTACTAGTGGGATAGTATTATTCGCTACTATGTATAGAGTTAACTAATAAGTGATAAGGATAAAATATATGAAAATAAATGAAAAACACTATGACACGTGGTAAGATTTGATTACGGTTTTGATCACAGGTGAAATTACACTTCTAGTCTTAAGTGTTCACTCAGTGGTATACTTATTGTCACTAGTAAATAACCCTGCGTTTTGTTACGGGTTTCAAGCGATGAGAATTGTTCATTCTTGTGTAATTTTTCAGGCTTCGAGCGATGATAATTGTTCATTCTTGTGTAATTTTCAAATTCTGATATACCAATTTATAATAATCAATTGAATATACAATAGCCAATTGTTAGAACTAGATCAAATGTATATGTTTAGTTGACTTGTTAACTCTTGTAATTAATCATTGTAATTCTCTTTTGATAATATAATGTAATGCATGAATTATATGGTAACTCATATTATTATGTGTGTTAGTTTATGTTATTATAGGAAACATCAGACTTGGTCAATTTGGAAAAATTGACTAAGTGTTAGAACAACCTACGGATGAATAAGTGTTCCTCCGTAGATGTTCTCAGAAGCATAACGGAAGTTTGTGCTTTCGTAGATCTCCTACGGAAGAACAACAACTGCTGAACAAGACCAAAGATCAAGTGGAGTTGCTGAAGGAGAGCCTGCTGCTGAAGAACAAGTACAAGAACTTCTGCGGAAGCATAACAACTGAAGAACAAATGCTGAAGACAATGTGTTGCTGCAGAAGAAAACTTCCTACGGAAGAACAATTCCTACTGAAGTTAACAAACTTGTATTGTTTCAAATCATCAAGTACGTAACAAAAAGTCAACAAGTCAACAAGTCAGAGCAATATCATCAAATCAATGACGGCGAAGGATAATTAAGTCAACAGAATATTCCACGTCACATCAACAACATTCTTTATGTAATTTACAATTTTCTATGTAAATTGTGAACTCCTATGCCGATAAACAAGGCAAGGATTCGCACATTTAGAAACAGAATATCAAAACAGAATAGCAATATATTAGCTAGAAAATAGGAACAAAATAGGAAGATATCTATATACAATTAGGTGTATATATTGATTGATGAACATTGATCAACGAGAACATTAACAAGATAGCAATATCAAGCATCAAGAACATATAGCATTATAATCAATTGTAATCAATTGATTGTGAATGAAGAGCAATTGAAAACAATCTGTGTATTGCATTATTACGTTGAGTTTTTCTAGTTGTTCTTCTTTGTTCATCGATTTCAACTTTTGATAAACAATCAATTAAACAGCAGATATTGATAATTCCGCGATCAATACTTTGTTAAAATCAAATTGACAATTCCTGCAACGATCCTTAGATTATCAGGTGGTATCAGAGCCACGTGCTCATTGATCTAGATCAATTGATCTATTAGTTTGATTTGTTTAATTGGTGTTTATTTAATCAAGTTAATTAACATGAGCAATTCAGTGGTTGGCGCTTATCAACCTCCGAAGTTGGAAAATAAATCTAATTTTAAAACTTGGAAAATCAGATTTAGAAATCATGTTAGTTACACAGATTTGATTTATGGATGTCGAATACTAAAGGTCCATATATTCCACCTGCTTTAGGACCGGACTATAAAGACAACAATCAACCCGTAAGTTTAAAAAATCTGTCACCTGATGATGCCAAGAGAGTCAAGATTGACATCAAAGCATATAGTATGCTTACTATGGCTTTGCCTGAAGATTTCTTGATCAGGTGTGAATCATATAAAGCAGCAAACTCGTTATGGAAAATCCTGCACACTTTGTGTGAAGGAAGTGACGAGATAAGGAGCATAAAAAGGATACACTTCGCTCACAATATGAGACTTTTCATCATATTGTGGGTGAGTCTGTTCCTTAACAACTCCACAGGTTTATGCAACTTGCTACAGAGATGAACATCTTTGAACTGAATTACAACAACGAGGAGTTAAACAAGAAGAAACTGACAAAGATAGAAGCTGACCCTGACAGTGAAGCTGAAGAGAAGTATTGTAAATGGTGTGATATGCACAACCACAACACAGAAGAGTGTTATTTCAGCAGCTATTGCTCCATCTGCAATATGGACAATCATATGACCTCAGATTGTTACTTCAACAAGCATTGTGCCATCTGCAACAAGCACAATCATTCCACTCAAGAATGTTTCTTTAACAAAAAGAACAAATTAAAAGTCCCCAAGAAGCAAAAAGTTGAGACTTCTGAATCAAATTCAGAATCTTCAGAGAATGATGAGTCAAAATACCAAAGCAAAAGAATCCGCAACAAAAGCAGAAGAATGCAAAGACAACAAAAACATCTGCTGATAATTCATCAAAGAAAAAGGAAATACAACTATCTCAAAGTAAGACACCTCATAAAAAGGTAGTGTTACAAGAAGATGATACCTTCTTTGATCACTTTGAAAAAGGTAATCATGTACCACAGTCAAGGACAAAGTATACAGAAACCTTTTCAGAAAGAGCCTCAGCCTCTAGTTCAAAGAAAAAGTTAATGAAAGAAGAAGTGAAAAAGAAAGTGAGTGTGAATCAAGATGATAGTGCTTTGTCTTTATCATCAAAAGAATCATCCTCACCCAAAACAAAACATAATGAATTAATGGAATCTAAAACCAATCTAGAGTCATCTAGGCTCATTCATGAGAAAATAACAATATTAGATAACAATGGCAAGCCCAAGACCATTAAGGCTTGGGCTCCACATACTAACTGATTTCATTATTTTTGCAGGAACATCAAAGGAGGACTGACAACAAGTGGTATGTTGACAATGGCTGTTCCAGGCACATGATGGGAAACTGTTCCCTCCTCCATGACTTCAAACATAAAAATGCTTCCTATGTAGTATTTGGTGGGGATAAGAAGGGAGGCAAAATCATTGGTGAAGGAATGGTAACTAATGGTGTTCTAAAATTTGAGAAAGTCAACTTCTATGAAAATTACATTTCAATTTACTAAGTGTCTCTTAAATTTGTGATCAAAACTATACTACTTTCTTTGATACTAACAATTGTTACATTCTTAAGCCAGGTTTTAAAATTCCAGAAGACTAGATCCTTCTTAAAGCACCAAGAAAAGACAACACATATGTTTTGGATATGAACAACACATCTATAACAAGCAATGAAACATGCCTGATTTCTAAGTCATCAGAAGATGAATCTCAACTATGGCATAGAAGAATGGTTCGCTCTAACTTGAAGAACATGATTAAGTTGGTCAAAAATGACTTAGTCATTGGCCTTCCAAAGAAAGAATTTTATTGCTCTAATCACTGTTCATCATGTTTCAAAGGAAAACAACATAGAGTGTCTCATAATTCCAAAAAAATTAACACAAACATAACAGCACTCAAACTGTTGCACATGGATCTTTTTGGTCCAACCAATGTCATGAGCATTGGAAAAACGCAATACTGTTTGGTGATTGTTGATGATTTCACTAGATTCACATGGGTCTTTTTCTTAAAACATAAAAGTGAAACATCAGAAACATTGATAGATTTTATCACTAAGATTGAAAATCAACTTGATCTAAAAATCAAAATCTTAAGAAGTGATAATGGAACTAAATTTGTTAATCATATTTTAGATTCCTTTTACAGGGACAAAGGCATATCAAGACAATTCAGTGCACCAAGACACCACAACAGAATGGAGTTGTTGAAAGAAGAAATAGAACTCTTATTGAAGCAGCAAGAACAATGCTTGCTGATTCATAGTTGTCAATCACATTCTAGGCAGAAGCTGTGAACACAACATGCAATGTTCAAAACAGGACATTAATTGTCAAAGAACATAATAAAACACCATATGAGCTTTTGTTTAAAAGAAAACCTTTCATAGGATATTTTAGAGCTTTTAGGTGTCATATGTCCATCTTAAATACAAAAGATCAATTAGGAAAGTTTGCAGAAAAAGCCTATGATGGTTTCTTTGTTGGTTACTCATCAATATCTAAATCATACAGAGTCTATGTTCCACATGAAAACATTATGGAAGAAACTCCTAATGTATCTTGTAATGAATCCTTGTTTCCAAAATCTGTAAAAGGATCATCTTGGTTGTTTGATATAGATGCATTAACAAACTCATTTTACACAGGTTATTTGAATGTGACAGGTCCTGCGGATACATGTTATCCTTATGTTCCTCCAAACATGGGTGAAGTGCCATTGACTGCTGATCCACCAATAGCAGTCCAGTCACTTACTCTGATCCTGGTCCAATTCAAACAAGCAAAGATCATCCTGATGGAAACAATAGGTCTACATCCGCAGAATTTCCTTCTACATCCGCAGAAGTTCCTTCTACATCCGTAGATGTTACTACTTCCGGAGATGACCCATTGCATTCAGTTGAAGTTCACAATTCAATAGAAAACATTCAACAACCACCACCCACATATGCAGTTCAACAATCTACATCATGTGTAGTTGTACTTGTAGCTGCTACAGATGCTGCAGATGCTATGCCTACATCTGTAGAAATACAAGCTGATACAGATGAACATAATTCAGCATCAAAAGATTAGCCACATGAGAATTTTGACTACTTTGTGGATTCCCCATCCCACCTGACTCCATCTCCATCAACCAACATCACTAACTTGGATTCATCCATTCAAGTTGAATCAATACCAACATCTAGAATTCACAAGTATCATCCTATTGAAAACATGATAGGTGATCTTAATAATAGAACTACAAGAAGATAAGGGGGAGCAGCCAACACTTGTCTGTTCTCTTGCTTTCTTTCACAAATGGTTCCTCCCAACATCACTGCAACATTGAAAGATAACAGCTGGATTGAAGTAATGCAAGAAGAACTTCAGCAATTCAAAATACAAAAAGTCTGGAATCTAGTTGATCTTCCTGAAGGCCATTATCCAATTGGCACAAGGTGGCTGTTCAAGAACAAACTAGATGATAGAGGCATTATTGTGAGAAACAAAGCAAGGATGATAGCACAAGGTTATACTCAGGAAGAAGGAATAGACTATGATGAAGTCTTTGCTCCTGTTGTAAGGATTGAAGCCATTAGAGTCTTTCTAACCTATGCATCACATAAGAAGTTCACAGTTTACCAGATGGATGTAAAATATGCCTTCTTATATGGTAAAATTGATGAAGAAACCTATGTTGCTCAGCCACTAGGATTTTAAGATCCTGATTATCCACACAGGGTAGACAAGCTTGACAAAGCTTTGTATGGACTTCGTCAGGCCCCAAGAAAGTGGTATGATACATTGTCATCTTTCTTACTCAAGCATGGTTACAAAAGAGGAACAATTGATTAGACTCTCTTCCTGAAACATGAACATCAAGATCTCTTAGTTGTTCAAGTAATCATATTTGGATCAACAAACAAAAGATTGTGTGAAGAGTTTGAATGTCTAATGAAATCTGAGTTTCAAATGAGTTCCATGGGAGAACTAACATTCTTTCTTGGCTTACAAGTTCATCAGAAACCAGATGGCATCTTCATCAATCAGGAGAAGTATGTGAATCAAATTTTGAAGAAGTACAACCATGCTGATTCATCTTCATGCAAAACACCAGCATCAACAATAGATAAGATTGTACCAGATCCTACAGGGAAGTCTGTTGATCAAAGATTATATAGATCTATGATAGGATCATTAATGTATTTAACTGCCAGCAGACTTGATATAATGTTTGTTGTGTGTGTTTGTGCTAGGTACCAAGCAGACCCAAAGGAGTTACATATGAATGCAGTGAAGAGAATTTTCAGATACCTTAAAGGGAAACCAGCACTTGGACTCTGGTATCCAAAAGAAGGAGATTTTAAACTCTACTCATATTCCGATAGTGACTATGGAGGGTGCAACAACAATAGAAAATCAAGCACTGGTGGATGCCAATTCATAGGACCAAGACTAGTTTCTTGGTAGTGCAAAAAGCAAACAAATATTTCAGTATCCACAGCTGAGGCTGAGTACATAGCTGCTTTAGCTGGTTGCTCTCAAGTATTATGATTGCAAAACCAATTACTTGATTATGGTTACAATTTTCTTCAAACACCAATACATATTGATAACTCAGCTTCTATGTTCATCACTGCTAATCCATTACAATATAGTAAAACAAAACATATTGAAATCATATATCATTTTCTGAGAGATTGCTCAGAAAAAGGTTTAATCAAGTTGATTAAGGTGGATACAACAAATCAGCTTGCTGATTTATTCACTAAAGCCTTTGATTCAGTTAAATTTAATTTCTTAATTGAGTAATTAGGCATGATCAATTTAGATTAGTCTTAATCAATATAATGAAAAGCATGTTCTGTCCGTTATAATTTTAATGTGAACATCTATGAAAGTACATACTTGTTCATCCGTAGATTGTTATTAATATGAGAAAGCCAAAAATATTCTTAAAAACATATAAACATACAAAACTATTGTCTTATTTACATAGTTTATTGAATAAGCAGTTCATATAAAGGGAAATCATAGTACACTATACCTTTGCTTACTTTCCTCATTTATCAAACAATTTATATAGACTGATCAAATGTGATTTGATATGTGAGTAGGTTCAGCTTGAGTTGAAAATAAACAAGTCATAGCATAACATAATGTCAAGGTGATAAACTATGGCTAATTCCATTTTGAGGAGCAAGGAAGTAAGTCTTATCCTGTTGTGATCAACTTACTCACCTAGGTGAACTATGTTGTAACACTTTATAACCTCTATCTTTGCGCATCATGAACTCTCTATTTTACGTAAGCAAAGACCTGAGTTCCTGGGCACCTCTGTTTTACGTAAGTAAAGACCTAGTGTCCTGATGCTTAGTAACAAAAGATTCCAAAAGGAACAGCTCTAAAAGAATCCATGGTGATCAACTTTATATTAATTCAGAGCTCACAAATCATATCAGCATTAATAAGATTTCAAAGAAATCTTAAGATAGAGCTTATAACTTACGAAACATAGTTTTAAGTGTGAAAAAGTGATAAATTGACTCATCTACGAAGGACAAACTTCAATGTGAATTGAATGTGGAGTCCATACTTGTCCATCTTTAAACAATTTAAAAACATGATAAATAGCATGACAAGTTGAATATACACTCTTGCTTGAATTTATGAGGATCAATATACTTGCAATCAGCACTAGATTTGTCTTTTAAGATCGGTTCAAAAGGATCGAATCTGTGATGATATTGTAATGCAATAATCAATTTAAACACAAAGTAATCAAACACATGCAATTACATCAAAAATTCATAGATTTCATTGATAGCAAATGCACAGGATACAATGTGTAAGGGTTACAGTTTGTTCTGTTCTAACTGTTTCTTACATAATCAATTCCCTACAAAATACATAAAATATCCTATTTATACTATCAAGAAACAAAGGAACATATATTTACAAATAAGTCCCTATACTATAACAAAAAACACATAAAGACAAAATGTTAATCTTCCAAGAGCTTTAACAATACTCCCCCTAAGATTTACATTGTCTTCAGTCCACATCAAATTCTCTTGTGATAGCTATATATCATAAAAATTAACTGATAACAACTGAATTTTGAATGAATAAGTGTATCGGGTGTTCGAGTGAGTGAATCAGATTGTTTTAGTTTGTGAATGAGTGAATGACAACTACACAAGTGTTTTATATATATATGTGTGTGTAAATTTTTAGGCCCATGAGCATTGTGAAGGGGCACGAGACTAAATTTCATACTAAGCTTTCAGATGCATGAGCACTGTGAATGCGCATGAGGTTTAGACGCATGAGCACTGTTCAGTCACATAAGCACTATTTAGGCGCTTGGACACTGTTCAGGCGCATGAAACTACCACTTGGAAGTCTGGTACTGTTTAGGCGCATGAGCATAGATGATACGCCCAACACTTAACCAATTTTTCAGACACATGACAACTGTTTAGGTGCATGAGCTTGTCTGAAACGTCCAACACTTGTGCAAATTTCAAAAAAATCACCATACTCCTGAATTGGACTTAAGAGTACTGTTCAGGTGCATGAGCATAGAATGAAACGGCCAACACTTGCACAATTTTCTAAATTCATCATACTCCTAATTTAGAATTTTCATTACTATCCGGGCGCATGGGAACCTTTCATGAGTCTAACACTTTGAAATTTTCACACCATCCATCTGAACACTGTTTAAGCATATTAGTACTATTCACACATAATTTTTTTTAACACGTAGTCAATTTTTTGACTATCACTCAAAAATTACATTAATGACCCTTAAATTTTGACATTTTTGACATTCAAACTTTTATTTTTTTATTTTTTACCATTTTATTTTTATTTTATTTTCAAAAACAATTTCAAGTCATTTTAGTCTCTATATAACTTTTACAAAACAAATAGTCTCATTTTGTTTGCAAGAAGCTTTTCCACTGAAATTGAATTATTTTTCAGGTTTATTTTTACATCATATCAAACACACACATGCTTGAAATTGCAGCTTTAATCTTTCATCCAAAGCACTTTATTTTTTATTTCTTTTTCACATTTTGAAAATTTTCCATTGATTTTCTCTTTTACGATTTTTACTCCTCCTAAACTTTTAAGTTTACAAACTTAGAAGTTTCTTTTATTTTGTAATTAGAGCTAACCAATCATTATCAACATGCCTGCACATAAAAAATCATGCAAAAATCAAAATTAAAGCAGAATAAAAATCTACTATATACATTTGAATCACATGCCTGTAGTGAGATCATATAAGTTAAGATCAGCACATTAAAAGAAAATAAAATGATGGATAGTCATAGACAATGATTAAATCATGATCAAGTGTGTTCCAGGTCAGCATTTCTGTAGCAAAGGAGACACGAGATCTAAGGACAGAAATGAGTGCTTTTGGCAAGATACTCAGCACACTTACTTTTTCAATTCTTGGATTGATTAAGGTACGATTAGATATGACATTATGTAAGTCACACTTAGACTTATAGAGTGCAACCCTCATCAAGATATGCAAGAAATCAGTTTACTCAACTTGTTAACCTGACATATACTTATAACCAGATCTCATGTTTAGGTTGTGCACATTGTCATCTTTTGCATCAAGTGAGAATATCCAGGTCTGTAATGACTTACAACAGAGGATATCTCGTCACTTCAGGTCTATGATGACTCATAACAGAGAAGTGAATAGATGCTGTAAATAATTAGAGCTTAATGGATATTCATATCGCCATCAGGTGTGAGTTTATGACTTTACAAGCAATTAATTTGATAAGTCAACACTACTCATTGGTACTAAAATGGACAAACATGAATGCATGATTGATTTAGTTTGATCACAAGAATTTACTTTTTCAGTATAATTGCATGAGCTTACCTGCACATCATATCTGATCACGTCAGACTTTTGTAGCGAGTGAAGTATGCAACTGTTAAAAACTAATTTATCTATCATTTCTCACAAATTACAAAGATAGATTCAGTCCTAAACAATTAACTAACAAGAAAAACTCTATTTTTGTGTTTTTGTTTTATATTTTTCTATTTTGATTTTGCAATTTTCTATTTTTGTATTTTCTTTTTCATTTTCTATTGAACATGACACACAATATATACAATCAGACAGTTAACTTTGACAGTTTCTCTATATTCATGATTAAGCTAAGGGAGGGTTCTTTTCATTTTTATGAATCAAACAACTGAATTAAACTCAAAACCAGTTTTTAAGCATGATTAATAAGTCCAATTAACTCGACCAAATATTCAAATCGACCTGGTTAAAAGGCTTTTGTAGATAGGTCAGCCAACTATTTTTCAGTTGTGATTTGAATCAAAATGATTAAACCTTTTTTAGTGTTATCTCTGAGAAAATGATATCGAATTTCAATATGTTTTGTTTTTGAGTGCTGGACAGGATTAGCTGTAATAAACATAGCAGCAGTGTTATCAATGTAAATAGGAGTTTTAAGAAAATTGAACCCGTAATTCAGTAGTTGGTTTTGTAACCAAAGTATTTGAGAACATCCTGCTGAAGCAGATATGTACTCAGCTTCTGTGGTTGAAACAGAGACATTTTTTTGTTTCTTACATTGCCATGAGACTAATATGGGACCTAAAAACTGACAACCACCCGTCGTAGATTTACAATCTTGGCAACATCCCCCATAATCACTATCTGTATATCCATGTAACTCAAAGTTTCCTTTATAAGGATACCATAACCCTAAAGCCGGTTTTCCTTTGAGATACCTGAATATTCATTTAACAGCGATTAGATGAGATTCCTTCGGGTCAGATTGGTACCTGGCATAGAGACAAACAACGTACATTATATCAGGTTTAAATGCAGTAAGATATATCAAAGATCCGATCATAGATCTGTATAGCGTTTGGTCAACTGAGTTTCCTTTCGGATCAGGTTCAATCTTGGTATTTACGTCAGCTGGAGTTCTGATGGATTGACAATCTTGCATTTTAAATTTCTTCAAGAGTTTTTCAATGAATTTCTCTTGATTGATAAAAATTCCATCTGCAGACTGCTTCACTTGAAGACCAAGGAAAAAGTTAATTTCTCCCATAGAACTCATTTGGAAACGAGACTTCATGATTTCTGCAAATTCATTGCATAATTTTGGACTTGTAGAACCGAATATGATATCATCAACATACACTTGAACACATAAGAGATCATCAGCATCCTTCTTAATAAACAAAGTAGGATTGATTTTCCCTCGCGTGTATCCAAGTTGGATCAAATGTTGTGATAACATTTCATACCAGATTCTAGGAGCTTGATGCAGACCATACAATGCTTTACTAAGCATGTACACACGATGAGGATATTCTAAATCTTCAAAACCTGGAGGTTGCTTGACATACACATCATCAGTGATTGGTCCATTTAAGAAAGCACCTTTCACATCCATCTAATACACCTTGAATTGCATGTATGATGCATAAGCCAGGAAGACACGAATTGATTCAAGTCTTGCAACTGGAGCAAATACTTCATCATAATCTATTCCTTCTTCTTGGGTGTAACCCTGTGCAACGAGTCTCGCTTTGTTGCGAACAACAATTCCCCGATCGTTTGACTTGTTTTGGAACAACCATTTTGTGCCTATGGCATTTTCTCCTTCAGGTAAATCCACAAGCTTCCACACTTCTTGTTTTTGAAATTGCAATAACTCTTCTTGCATTGCCTCAATCCAACTATTGTCCTTTAACGCTTCAGTGATGTTTTTAAGAACAATTTGAGATAGAAAACACGAGTATAAGCAGAGGTTTGCTTGTTCTGAATGACTTCTCGTTGTTCTCTCATTCAATGGATTGATAATCTGAGATGTAGGATGGTTCTTATGAATACGAGACTTTGGAATCTCATTCCCTTGAACATGAACATCCAGATTAGATTGGTTTAAGTCAAAACGCTGATGCAATAAGTTTGATGTATGTGGATTGAAATTTGGAACTTAAGTCTGTGAGTTGATAAAGTATTCAAGATTATCTGTAACAACTACATCACCATAAATTGATGACGTTCCGGACTCAGGTTGTACAATTTCAAGACCATCATTAGGAATAGGTTGTGAAACGTTGGAATTTTCAGACATGGAATGTTCTTGTGCTTGTTGATAGCTAGATTGATCATGAGATTCAGAACTGAATACAAGATCTTTAACAAAAGAGAAGAATGGATAATCTAGGCTAGAATCATCCATATCATCAGAGTCAGAATCACCACTGAAAGGTCCGAGATCTCCTTCTTGTTTATTCTTCTCACCTGTAGATTCAAGCAAGTTAGAATTGAAAGAGTTTGACAAAGAATCTAAATCAAATAACCAAGTTGGACCATTTGCAACTGATGGAAAAGAGTTTTCAAGAAATTTAACGTTGAAAGTTTCAAGGATAACATTTGTCCTAGGGTTATAAACTCTAAAGGCTTTTGAAACCGATGAATATCCAACGAAAAATCCTTCATCAGATTTTGCATCAAATTTTCCTAGCTGGTCACTTGAGTTTAAAATCAAAACTAGACAACCAAAAGATTTAAGAAAATCTATATTAGGTTTCCTGCCAAACATCAACTCATAAGGAGTTTTATGTTTATCTTTCACAAGCAATGTTTGATTTTGTACAAAACATGCAGTGGATATGGCTTCATCCCAGAAAGTAATTGAAATCTTTGCATCTGCTAACATGGAACGTGCAACCTCAATCAAAGTGTAAGGCCCCATTCCAGAGACCTCACAGATGGTCAATCATAGCATTATTACATTAAACAACACACATTTCATAAAATATTGCAGCGGAATTAAGTTAATAAAAACCATTCACTCTATTAATAATTAACGTTGTTAAGCAATACATCATTGTTTTCTTGAATTACAAAAGACCCTGTTTCGTTGCATTACAAAACAACAATATCATTAAAGATGAATGGATGCCAGTCTTGCCCTGCCGAGTAGCTTCCCCCGCGTGCCATCCTCAGCAACAATTACCTGCCAACTAAAGATGCATAAAAGTCAGCGTTGCTGAGTGATCTAGTTACCTTGTAGGATTTATATATGAAAATATCCTTTTCAATAAAATACTTCCTTTACTTTTGCACGTGAGCATTCATCATACATACATCAAGGTATAGACTTAATTATCTTTCATTAACTCACGTATTTGGTCATTTCCATTATCTTTAACTTTTTATCTGGATCCTGTCTCATGCAATACCTCCGACTTATGTTCGAAGACCGATACTGTGCTGGGGTTCGCGACAAGGACCCCGTCTCTGTTTGCAACACCCCCGACTCATGTCCGAAGACCATCACAGTACCGGGGCAAGCATCAAGACATCTTTCGGGTAGATCTCATGGATTAAACCCCTTACGAGTCTGTTGTGACAACACCTCAATCTTTGCTTGCAAGACTTTCATTTATTCATTACTTTCCACTTTTCATTAATATTAATCTTTCACTTTTTTTACGATAATAATTTACACATACGAATATAAACACACCACGCAAAGTCACATTATACATAGTATAAAGCATCAACAACAGCCCACAACATGCATCACCACAACAGACAAGAACCAGTAAAACATTCCAGAACTTACCCGTTACATTCTACTTCCCAAGCTTCAGAAAAATCCTAAGTCCTTAGACAAATGCGGATGAACAATAACTAATACGGATGAACAATAACTAATGCGGATGAACAATAACTAATACGGATGAACAAATACTAATGCGGATGAACAATAACTAATGCGGATGAACAAATACTAATGCGGATGGAAGTCCAGAGATTATTCCAAGTGTCCAACTAAATGCTGGTAGAACAAATGCAAGTGACTAAAACAAATGCGCATGAACACTGTAGCAAATGTGCATGAACAAAAGAAATGTGAAAGAACACTTGGGCGCATGAGCAACTACAAATGCGGATGAACATACAAAAAATACGCATGAGCAAAGTACTTTAAGTGTATGTTCAGCTCTTAAATGAGGATGAACTAACCGACCTGCAAATGCACTTATGCAATTATTCAGTCCCCAATCCTCGATCTAACACATCTGTATCATAGATCTAACATGCTTAACATCTAGAGCAGGCATACAACCACAAAAACACCAACAATTCCTAACCAACCATGCTTATCCATCTGTTCGAAGCTTATACCCAACATCCTAAGCATCAGCAACACATAAACCACCATAAAGCACAAACATAGTCACCCATATACATACGGTAAAGCATAAAATAGCTGCAAAACCTTTTAAACATGCATTTTCAGCCCCAAGAAGTTTAAAACACATAAAAACCGGGGTCTAGAACTCACCTAGTGCAGCAAACAAGCAAAACTCCTCCAAACTTGTGTGCACAAGAGTTCAAACGCCTAAACAAGCAAAAACAAACAACAAAACACATAAACACTCATATAAATCATTTTCATGGTCAAAACCCAACATAAACCGAGCCAATTAAGCATAGAAATACATACCAAGATCAAAAACAGCCTCTTTCTCTCTCTAGAACCGAGAGAACTTCGATTTCTTCTTCTTCTTCTTTTGTTTCAGTCGAACAACAGCAGCAGCAGGAGTGATATGGGCGGCCATGCCCATATAAAGTGCACTTTTTGACTTTTGTGTACTTTTAAACAAAACACCCCTCATCTTTGGCCTCTTTTTGCTTTGTTCTTGATACTTTTATTTTCTTTTTATTTGACCGAAGTTTCGGGTGTTACAATCTGCCCCCTTAAAGAGGTTTCGTCCCTGAAACCTGTCACTCTTTGAATAACTATGGGTAATGCTGTCTCATTTCCTCCTCTTTCTCCCACGTAGACTCGGATTCCGGTGTTTCCACTGCACACGCACGAGTGGAACCACTTTATTTCTCATTCTCTTCTCCTTTCGTTCTATGATGGCCACTGGTTTCTCCATATAATTAAGCCTTTCATCCACTTTGATATCCTCCAATGGCACAATCATATCTTCATTGGCTAAGCATTTCCTCAGATGAGATACATGGAATTTAGGGTGAATTCCATTTAACTCATCAGTTAATTCTAATCGATAGGCCACCTCCCCTACTCGGGCAACGATTCAGAAAGGCCCTATGTATCTCGGACTCAGCTTGCCCCTCTTTCGGAACCGGATGATCCCCTTTCAGGGCTAGACCTTTAACATGACTTTATCACCCACGTTGAACTCGATCGGTCTACGCCTCTTATCGGCATACGACTTCTGTCTATCCTTAGCTGCCTTCATAATGGCTTTGATCTTTTCTAGCTTCTCAGTCGTAGCCTCGATTACCTCCACGCTTCCCAATTCATTCTGCCTAATGCCTCCCCAACACACGGGCGTTCTACACCTTCTACCATATAGCATCTCGTAAGGTGGCATGCCAATGCTGGCATGATAGCTGTTGTTGTATGAGAACTCTACCAACGGTAGATGATCATCCCAACTTCCTCCAAAATCGATCACACATGCTCGGAGCATGTCCTCGAGCATTTGAATTGTCCTTTCAGACTGACCATCTGTCTGAGGATGGTAAGCCATACTGATGTGTAGCCTCGTCCTCATCGCATCGTGGAATCTCTTCCAAAACTTCAATGTGAACCGAGTGTCACGGTCTGACACGATAGACACTGGCACACCATGACGAGCTACAATCTCTTTGATGAATAGATCCACCAACCTCTCGGATGAATACGTCTTGCGGATTGGTAAGAAGTGAGCACTTTTTGTCAAACGATCAACTATTACCCAAATTGCGTCATACCCCCTTGCCGTACGTGGCAACTTCGTGATGAAATCCATGGTGATGTGCTCCCACTTTCACCTGGGTATATCCAATGGTTGGATCTTCTCGTATGGCTTTTGATGCTCTGCATTCACTTGTAAGCAGGTAAGGCACTTACTCACATACTCCGTCACGTCACGTTTCATACCCGGCCACCAATAGTCTTTCTTCATATCTTGATACATCTTAGTGGCACTGGGATGAATGGAGTATCGAGTCTTATAAGCTTCATCCATAATTTGTCCCCGTAGATCACCGTAGTGGGGAATCCACATCCGCCCGAAGCGGGTTCTAACTCCGTGGGTATTTTCTCCTAACTCCGTGACTAGACCTCTCATCCTTTCAGAGTTAAGGCGATCTTCCTTCAATGCCTCATCCTGAAATTCTTTGACCTGTGTCATCACGTCAGAGGTCATCACTAATTGGTAAGCTTTCACCCAGATTGGCTCGGGTCTCTCTTTTCAGCTGAAGGCATCAGCCACTACATTGGCTTTACCCGAATGGTAATGGATTTCACAATCATAATCCTTAATCAGCTCTAACCACCTCCTCTGCCTCATGTTGAGATCCTTCTACTCAAAGAAATACTTTAGGCCCTTGTGGTCCGTGAAGATTGTGCATTTCACCCCGTACAGGTAATGCCTCCAAATCTTTAAGGCGAAGACCACAGCTGCGAGCTCCAAATCATGCGTGGGATAATTGACCTCATGGGTTTTCAACTGTCGGGACGCGTAGGCTATTAGTCTCCCATGTTGCATTAACATACAACCCAGTCCCGAATAGGAGGCATCCGAATACACCACTAAGTCTTCACTCCCTTCGGGTAATGCCAAAACAGGAGCTTGAGTTAATCTTGCCTTTAACTCCTCAAAAACATCTTTTGGTTCCCGACCCCATGCAAACCTTACGTCCTTGCGAGTCAATTTGGTCAAAGGTGAGGCTATATTGGAAAAGTCTTGAATGAACCTCCTGTAGTAGCCCGCCAATCCCATGAAACTTTGAATCTCGGATGGCGTCTTTGGAGACTTCCATTGCATCACCGCCTCAACCTTCTTCGGGTCCACCATAATTCCTTCAGAATCCACCACGTGACCCGAAAATTGAACCTCACGTAACCAAAAAGCACACTTAGAGAATTTCGCATAAAGCTTCTCCCTGCTAAGCGTCTCCAGTACTTCACGTATGTGGCCGACATGTTCTTCTTTGCTCTTTGAATAAATCAGGATATCATCAAGAAACACAATCACTGATTTATCTAACATCGACCGACACACTCGATTCATCAAATCCATAAAGGCAGCTGGCGCGTTAGTCAGACCGAAAGACATAACGAGGAACTCGTAGTGTCCATAACACGTGCGAAAAGCTTTCTTAGGAATGTCTTGCTCCTTAACCTTCAACTGATAGTAACCAGATCGAAGATCTATTCATGAGAACCAGCTGGCACCTTGGAGTTGGTCGAACAAGTCATCTATTCTCGGTAGGGGATATCGATTCTTCAGTGTCAACTTGTTTAGCTCCCAGTAGTCTATGCACATCCTCATACTACCATCTTTCTTCTTAACAAACAAGACCGGAGCACCCCAAGGAGAGATACTCGGTCGAATGAAACCCTTGTCCAACAACTCCTGTAGTTGAACCATCAGCTCCTTCATCTCTGTTGGCGCTAATCGATACGGTGCCTTGGCAATAGGTTGAGCACCGGGTATCAAATCAATATGAAACTCGATCTCACGGTCCGGTGGCATGCCTGGTAAATCTTCTGGGAACACGTCTGGAAAATCACACATAACTAGTACGTCAGACAATTGTGGTACTAACGTGTCCACATCCTTCACATAAGCCAGGTTGGCACTACATCCGCGTTTCATGCACTTCTCGGCCACCACCATCGAAATCACCTTCAGAACTGTAGTAACTCGGTCACCGTAAACCGTTACCGAACTTCCATCGGGCACTGTTAGTCGAATCTTCTTTTTGCAACACATGATATTTGCCTCATAGGCTGCAAACCAATCCATCCCCAAAACTACATCAAATCTGCCTAGGGGCATCACGAATAGATTAGCAGGGAACCTATGGCCTTCTAACTCTATGCCACAATCCTCAATCATATCAGAAATTCTGGAAGACTTACCAATAGCAATTTCTACATCAAATGACTCATCAATTCTTCTACTACAAATAGGCAGTGTAGCACAGAAAGCAGCAGAAATGAAACTCCTACTAGCACCAAAATCAAACAATATAGAGGCACAAGTTTGGTTAACTAGAAACATACCCGACACGACATCAGGATCCACCTTGGCCTCCTCCCGGGTCATTGTAAATGCTCTAGTGCTTGCCCTCTGCCCTTCACTCTCTGTCCTCTTCTTCACTCCGGAACTCTAGACCCTCGGCTTCTTGCAGTCTCTGCTTAGATGACCATCCTCACCACATCTAAAACACTTCATAGCCCAACATACCTTTGCCACGTGGCCAGACTTCCCACACATGAAGCATACATTCGATCCCAATTTGCACTCACCAGTGTGCTCCTTCCCACATTTGCCACACCTCTTCATCCCTGAGCTTGATGGCCCCACTCTTTGGTCATCCATTTCTATCCTCTTGTTGTTTGGGGTGAAACCACCACGCCTAAACCTCTTCCCACTCCAGTTCTTGTCACCACCACCTGTCTTCTTCACCTCAACCACCGACACCTCTCTCTCAACGTAAAGTCTCCCAGCCAGATCCACTACCGACCTAAAAGTGCTTGGTCGGGCAACAATCAAGTGCCTGCGGATATCAGCCGGCAATCCCTGCACATACCTCTTAATCTTCCTCGACACCGGCGTCACATGATCCGGCACCAGCCTCACCATTTTGTTAAACTTGGTGGTGTATTGCTGGTGGGTCATGGTTCCTGCCTCAAGTTGTAGGAACTCTCTCTCTACCTTGTTTAGTTCCCTGTGAGGACAAAATTCCTCAACAACCAACTTCTTCAAATCTCCCCATCTCATCCTCTTGATGTCCTTGCTGCCCTTGGCTTGGACAATATTGTCCCACCAACACAAAGCTGAGTCAATGAATGAGTGAGTGGCAAATTTCACTTTCTGGTCCTCCCTGCACTCACTAATTTCCAACACTGCCTCCATCTCTCTAACCCAGCGGTGGGCAGTAGCAGCGTTACCGTTGCCATCAAAAGTAGGGGGTTTCACCGTTGGAATGCCCCGTAACTGCATCCCCTCACGGTTTCCCGCACCTCTACACCCTTTTCATCACTGGAGGTTCCCCTTTTAGCATTCATCTCCTCCTCATCATCATGATCTCCCTCATTCTCCCTTCTCCCAGCAGCAACCCTTCTCTCTTTTTCTTTCCTCTCATCCTCCCTTACGGCTCGGATCTCCTCAGTCACTACAGACGGTAGGATAGTCTGCATGACTTGGTGAACCTCCTCCACCACTGCCTCTTTCACTGAGGCCCTCAGATTGGCACTCTTATCTCCGCCCTCCAGCTGATGAAGCCCAGGCTCACCAGGAGCTGTCTCTGCAGTTCTCGTCTTGTTCATTTGCGGCCCGTGGTCTACCAGCATGACCACCCTATGCACCACCTCTAGAAGCCTTAAATGATCTACCTCCAGCCATCCTCTAGCACTATAAGATTCAAACACCAACATGGTCATTCAAGGTAATAGCCCAGTTTATGTCAAGTATAGTAAGTCCCTAATTACAGTGGCCAGTTGTGATTAGCCACTTACTTTACTCTTCATCCCTCGAGCATTTCCTACCCCGACTACATCAGTATTCAAATCTACTAAAGGCACATAAATCAAATAGCACACACACATAGTACCGGTTAACATTAAGAAAAGAATTACCTGATGGCACGTAGCTACTCGGGCTGGCATCCTTCCATTCGTCCCATTCTCAGTTTAAGTTTAGGCTTTGAAAATATTTACCTATTTCTCTTAAACTTTGGCTCTGATACCAACTTGTAAGGCCCCGTTCCCGAAGACCTCACAGATGGTCAATCATAGCATTATTACATTAAACAACACACATTTCATAAAATATTGCAGCAGAATTAAGTTAATAAAAACCATTCATTCTGTTTGAAGCTTATACCCAACATCCTAAACATCAGCAACACATAAACCACCATAAAGCACAAACATAGTCACCCATATACATACGGTAAAGCATAAAACAGCTGAAAAACCTTTTAAACATGCATTTTTAGCCCCAAGAAGTTTAAAACACATAAAAACCGGGGTCTGTAACTCACCTAGTGCAGCAAACAAGCAAAACTCCTCCAAACTCGTGTGCACAAGAGTTCAAACGCCTAAAACAAGCAAAAACAAACAACAAAACACATAAACACACATATAAATCGGTTTCATGGTCAAAACCCAATATAAACCGAGCCAGTTATGCATAGAAATACATACCAAGATCAAAAACAGCCTCTTTCTCTCTCTAGAACCGAGAGAACTTCGATTTCTTCTTCTTCTTCTTTTGTTTCAGTCGAACAACAGCAGCAGCAGGAGTGATATGGGCGGCAATGCCCATATAAAGTGAACTTTTTGACTTTTGTGTACTTTTACACAAAACACCCCTCATCTTTGGCCTCTTTTTGCTTTCTTCTTGATAATTTTATGTTCTTTTTATTTGACCGAAGTTTCAGGTGTTACACAAAGTTTTGTTTTTCCTTTCAGCAACTCTATTTTGTGGTGGAGTTCTAGAAGCACTGAACTGACGAGCAATTCCTTTTTCTGCACAAAATCTGTCAACATTAGCATTTTTAAATTCGGTTCCATTATTACTTTTGATAATTTTCACCTTTTGATCTAATTGATTCTCTACTTTAACGATGAATTCTTTTAACAATTTAGCTGTTTCAGATTTAGCATGCAAAAAGAAAACCCATGAAAATCTTGTAAAGTCATCAATGATAACTAAACAGTAAGATTTCTTTCCAATACTCTGCACATTTGTTGGTCCGAATAGGTCCATGTGCAACATCTGGAGAGGCTTGGAATTTGAGTTTATCAGCTTGGACTTATAAGATGCTTTATGTTGCTTACCTTTTAAACACGCTGAGCAGTGATCTGTTGTAGCAAACTTCTTTTTGGAAGACCTACTGCATGATTTCCTGCTATAAGCTTGTTCATGTTCTTAAATTTGGAATGCCCGAGATGTCTATGCCATAAATGGCTTTTGACATTTGATGATTGAGCAATTAGGCATGTTGTTTCTGTAGATGGATCTACTTTAGACATATCTAACTTGTATACATCTCGATCACGAACAGCTTTAACAACTACCCATTCTTTGCTTATCTGAAAACCTGGCTTCAAAATATAACAAAAAGAATCATCAAATAGAACAGAGTAAGATTTGTCACAAATTTGGGAAACACTTAAGAGATTAAAGTTCAACTGTGAATAGTAGTTGACTTTATCCAAGCTAATAATCCCATTGGACACTATTCCTTCTCCTGTTATTTTTCCACCTGCATCACCCCCCAATGCAACATAAGTACCATCTTTTAACTTAAATTCTTGAAGCAAGGCATGGTTGCCTGTCATATGCTGGCTACACCCACTATCAACATACCACGTGTTAAGAGGTCTTCTTGGGCTTACCTTCATTTCAAAGAAATTTAAGTTGAGTTATCAACCCAAGCCGATATGGTCTTGGACTTGCCAAATTTATCAACAATGGTAAATTGTTTAAAATGAAGTGTATTCACATCAGGCTTCTTTTGCGGTTTAAATTTACCAATTCCATTTTTAACAAATGTTTGATTATATTTGATTTGTTTAATCCGCAAAGCATGATAGCATTTTTCAAGATCATCATCAAGACAATTCAAACTATCAGAATAAAAATTTTTAAAAAAGATTTGATTACCAAACTTCCCACCGTTCATTCTTACAGATCGTGGAACGAATTTTCTTTGATTATACTGCTTTGATTTTACAACATAAGAATCAACATAATCAGAATTAATTCTTCAAAAAGATCTCAAGCCTAAGGAAGGTTTTTTTGTCAATCTTTGAAAACCAATACTTTGATTTCTTTGAAATTATGGATTGACATATCCATTTCTTAACTGTGGATTAACATATCCATTTCTCGGCGAGTTCTTTCTGAAGTAGCAATTCTCAATTTGTGAGTTATTTCATCATAATAGGTACAATATTTGTTGAAATAACAATCAGCTGTTGAATGGTTTTTCATATCACAAATGTGATAGTACATGTTAAAGAAACATTCTTCAGTCTTATGATTGTGCATATCACATATTTCATAGTACCTTTATTGAAATTTAAACAACTGTTGATTAACTTTAGATGTGGAAGCCCCATTTGATCCTTGTTTTGATTTAGGAGTTATAAAGTTAATCTATTGTTTTTGATTTAAAAGTTTGTTCTTTTGATATTTGGGCTTTGACTTTTGTTCATTAACACCATTCCTAGATTCTTTAGATACAAATCTTTTATTAACAGCGGAAGACTTTGGAACTGAACCTGTTTTCAGATCAGAGTTAGATTTGCTCTCTGAATTTGATTTGATTTCTAGAATTGTGTTCATATCAAAAGTACCTGCAGACACAAATTTCACTAGTTTTAACTGATTAGCTTGATTTGTTCTTTGATTTTGATTGTTTTGCTTTTTGTTCTGAGAGGAGTTAGATTTAGCATTTTTCCTTCCCCTTCTTTGATTTCTTGATCTTGATGATCTTTGTTTGCTTTGGGATTGAACATATTCAGTAGAAGACTCTTTTGCATTTTCTTTATCTTTTTGTTCTTTCTGCCATTTGATAAAGTCTGGATTGTTTAATCCGTAAAAAAATGAATCTTCAGATGTTACTTCATCTAGTTTTGCTTTCTCTTTATTCTTTGATTTTTGTTTGTCATTCTTAACAATGATTTCTTCAACATAATGCTCTTTTGAAACAAACATTTTCTTGTTCTTTGGTCGTGGTTAGTAAGATTTAACTTTCACTGGATGACCATTTTTAATCTTTTCAGAATCTTGTTCCTCAAATATCTCAACATTTGTTTCTCTTCATCACTTTTAAAATTCTTTTCTTGTTTTGTAATGCTTTTAGCTTAGGTTTGTTTTCAGGTGAGTGATCATGTGTGTTAAAGTTTTCTGGCAGAGTGTTTGTGATGGATTAAGGCATTGGTTTATGTGTAAAACCTAGACTTGTCTTGTTTTTGTCTTTCCTCTCACTTACCAGCTATTCTACAATAGTTTTAGAACTTTTAACTTTAGCTAGATTCACCTGAGTTGCAGCACGAGATATTTTTTCCTCTTCTAAATTTTTAGTCATCTCCTCAAGTTGTTTTTTAATAATTTCAAGTTCTTTTATAATTTTGTTCCATGAGGTTTGTAGAGATAGGATCTTTTCATCGGAGACTTTGTGATCATTTTTCAGTTTGTTGTGCATTACTTCTTCTTATTTAAGTTTGTCACAGATGTTATATGAATATGTTCTATAATGCTCAACTTGATCAAAACATGCTTTTGTGCACATTTTCTCTCTGACTTCAACAGGAATTTCAGGATAACTTAAAGATGAAGTCTCAAAGTCAGATATTAGATTCTCAACCTTTGGTTGGTCAGACTGAACCATAAGTGTAATCTCTTCTGAATCCTCATTTGGGTCAGATTTGTCACTCCAGTCATAGTCTTCATCATCATTTTCTGAATCACCATCAGCCTTAGGATCATTATCTTCAAACCAGTCTTCATTTTGAATATCTGCAACAAGAGATAAACTAGAGGTTAGATCAGCTATAAATTGTTCAGCATAAGTACTCCAGTCATATCCATCTTTGATGCTAACAACAAGAGCTTTCTTTGGCTCTTCAGATGATTTGATTCATCTTTAAGTTCTGGCATAGGAAGACTCTGATAAGGCTTTTGGAAGGTTTTCTTAGACTGCTGATGATATCTTTGACTGCTAGAACTTGCTTGACCATTTCCTCCTTGGTTTCTGGGAGCTTTACATTCCCTTGAGAAATGACCATAACGGTTGCAGTTGAAACACCTTGACTGAGACATTGAGAAAAGCATTCTCCACTGTTTTAGCTGGAGATGCAACATACTTATACTGAGAAATTGAAGCAGCTTTATCATTGTTTCTGGAGCTCTCATCAATCTTAATTGATTCAATCTTGGCAATCAAAATATCTAGATCCATAGGAAACTTTTCAGTATGCTTTAAAAGACTAACTGTCTATTTCCATGAAGATGGAAGAGCATTGAGAAGTCTGTAATTTAAATCTCTGAGATTATTTTTGATACCAGTAGTTGACATTTCATTAGTTAGTTGCACAAATCTATTCATCATTTGATTAATTGTGTCCCCAAAAAGATGCTCAAATAACTTTACTTGCCTCTTGAGTTTCTGCTTTTTGAGATCTTGTATCTCTTTACCACCTTCGCATATGATCTTTAAAGCTTTGTACATAGTGTAACCAGTTTGACAACCATCAAGTCTAGTCAAGACTTCCAATGGTAACCCCTTGCACATCAATGAGTAAGCTTTGATGTCATTCTTAACCTTTCTTAAGTCATCACCTTGTAGACCATCCTCTGGATAATGTTCTGGAGAGTCCTTTGTATACACAACTTCTCTGTCAGGACCATCAGATGTGATTGGGATATAAGGTCCTTTCTCTATTGACTTCGACAACTCAGTATCAATAGAGTTTAGATGATGCTTCAATCTTAAAGACCAGTTCTTGAAATCGGCTTTATTCTTTAGCTTTGGAACCCTGTTCTCAGAATTTACAGACTTAACCATTTTGTATTTTTGAATTTAAGAAAATGACTTGTTTTTGTTTTTTTTTAAGTTTTGAAATAAAACTATGAAATGAAAGTATTTTTGTATTTTAGTTTTTGAAAAAAATTCTTATTGTTTACTGACAAGTCTGAGTGCTCAAGCGCCTAAATAGTTATCAAGCGCCCAAACAATGGTGAAGTGCCTGAATAGTTCTGAAACGCCTGACTTTGAGGTAGAAATGCCTAAGGGAATGCCTTAGACGAATTCTGAAAACACCCAACTGGTGATACGCCCAAACAGTTTAGATACGCCTGGGTTAAAAACGCCCAAACAGTCTTCGTGCTCCTAGAATTACTTGGTTTCAACAAAGTCTCAATGTGGCCAAACAGTCACAATGCATCCCAATAGTGGTAAAATACCTGAACTAAAAAATGTCTACACAGTTCTAAAAAGCCCAAACATTATGATGCGTCTAGACACTTGGTCAATTTTTAGCAGTTTTTCAACCACATGCGCCTAATTCATCTTCTCCAATGAACTCAGATCTTATGAAAATCTTCAAAACTTGTTCAATTGATCTAAAAACTCCCAATTAGGTAGTAATTAGGTCGATTAACAATCCTCAATCTTCTATTTAATCAAGCAACAACTACAAATCAGTTTTCTGATTGAATTGAAGTCCGAAAATGAAGAACACAGTTCGAACACAAATTCGATCAATTCCTCAGTTCCGAACGAATTGAACACCAATTGTGATTCAAGTCATGTTTCTGTAAATGAAACACAACTGAAAACAACAATTAATCGATCAAATTGCAATCAATCAAAGATTTCAAGTGATTCAAAGAGCTCAACAATGTCGATATGCTCTGATCACTGAACTAAAGGCTTTAATACCAATTGATCGGTTCAAAAGGATCGAATCTATGATGATATTGTAATGCAATGATCAATTCAAACACAAAGGAATCAAACACATACAATTATATCAAAAAATTCATAGATTTCATTGATAGCAAATTTACAGGATACAATGTGTAAGGGTTACAGTTTGTTCTGTTCTAACTGTTTCTTACTTAATCAATTCCCTAGAAAATACATAAAATATCCTATTTATACTATCAAGAAACAAAGGAACATATATTTACAAAATAAGTCCCTATTCTATGACAAAAAACACATAAAGACAAAATGTTAATCTTCCAAGAGCTTCAACATTCTATCATCAACCAAAACTGTCATTGGAAAGTTTCTTAGTGTTATAGTATGATCCCATTATATGATGTCAATGCTTATAAATAATTTCTGGTTTTGTTCTTTTCTTTGCTAATTAGTTGGACAGATAATGTTTTTCATGCTATTCTTTATAAATTTTTGATAAATGCATAATTTTATGATTAATCACAAATTTAGGGGGAGTAGTAAATCAGCATGAAAATCTGAGTATCAAATGTGTTACAACTTTAAATGAAGAAATTTGGAACTTGAGCACTAACTTGGCTGTAGGATATCTGAAGGTTTTAACCAAATCAATTTTGCACAATTGCCATGAAGCAAAGTCAACAAGGTCCAATAGCAAACAACAAATGATCTAACATTGTGTTAAGATCAAAAAAAAAATTTCCGTAGATTGGTAACCTACGAATAAAACAGCAATTCATAACAAATTTGTCTTCCGTAGATGTTCCTGCGGAAGAATTAATTTGTTAAGGTTAAAACAACAAAGTTTTTGCCTTCCGTAGATGTTCTGCAGAAGCATAAACTTATGGATAACCTCGGAAGGGTATAAAGGAAAATGGGTCCCATAATATTAAATATTTTTTAAATTGTCTGAAAAGGCATAAAAGGATATCTCGATCATTGGCATTTCTACTCATTCTTAAAAACCTTCTCAGCCCTAGAAAATCTCTCAAACCCCTTTCATCAACAATCGCTGAAATCGTTCATTCAACACAAATAATCCACACATCAGTCAAACATCGAAGCCAGTATAACTAATCGATTAGTCAAAGATCATAACATATGTGTATTTCTAAATCCAAACTTGGAAGATGGATGCAGAGACATCATCCGCTATCTGAGAAGAAGTAGATTGTTTTATGCGCTAACAGCGGATTCTATTATCTACCAATCACACATAATAGATTTCTGGGACTCAGCAAGGGTCGAGGAAGAAAATGAAGAACAAGTAATTTATGCCTCAATCAGAAATCAATAATTGAGAATTGATGAACGAACAATAAGGAGAGCGCTTGAAGAAGGTCACCCTGATGTATTTGATCACGAATACATTCAGAAAGTTTTTCAGTTAATGGGGTATGACAGAAACTATCAACACGTTGAGATTAAAAAGGGAAGATTATGCAAGCCGTATAGATTCCTATGCCACACCTATCTCAAATGCATCTCTAATAAGAAGTCCGGATTGGATAGATTCTCGAGGCACATCTTATTGGAAATCATTGGCATCTTTGAGGGAAGAAAGTACAACTACTCCAAGTACATTCTTGGTTGCCTATGTGACCATATAAGAATGTAGAAAGACAACAAGATGTACATGTTCCCAAGGTTCATCCAGCTGATCATAAATGAATTTATACCCAATGTTGAAAGAGAGGGTGATGTGTTTGTGCAAACTCACCTAGAAAGATCTCTACTCAACAAATTGACTGGGCAGTATCAAGGAGAAGAGGTGGAGATGTTCCCACATGTGATGGATGAGACTGCTGACATACCTCAGGAACTCATAGTCCCTGAACAACCACAATAACAAACACCTTCAACCGAATCACCTGAACCACCACATCATGAACCCAATCCTCCTTCACCACCAAGTGAACACACCCAACCCTTACCACCTGCACTTTCTCAAACATCAATAAACTCTGCTTCAACTGAAGTAGTGTCACTTGATCAAATCCATCAACCATCACCACAACAATCACCACCACAACCATTATCTCAACATGAACCATACTTTCCATCACCAGCCACTGTGATAGAATTATTAGAATCATCTTCCAGTGAGCATACCCAACCTATCTCACCCATCCAATATCAATCATCACTACACTCTGGTGCAACAGAACTTATTTCACCACTTCTCACTCAAACACCTATATCTCCACTTCAGACTGAACCAACCACCTTACCCATACCTACTGAACCCATTGATAGCCCAACATCTACTGAGAAACTCAACTTTGATGAGGATGAATATGAAGCTATTAATGATGGTGATACTGAGGAGATATGTCTGGAGGTTGAAAGGGAGAAAGATGTAGAAGTTGAACAAGAAGAGGGTAGTTATGTTGACATCATTGCATACAATGAGGATGACTTGAATGAAGAAGAGATTGATGTGAGTAAGAGCTACGTGGTAGCAATATACAATAATTTGATCATTAAAAGCAACAGGAAGCTAGAAAAGTTGAGGAAAATGAAGAAGGAGCTGATAGAGAAAGACAGACTGATAGCTGAGAAAGATGTTACAATCACTCAACTGGAAGGACGAATCAAAAGGCTGAGAGAAGATATTGAGACTGATAACGAGGTAATTGATGCAATGAATGAGCTAATCTCTGAACAATCAGAACAACTGAAAGCAAAAGATGATGAGATTGAGAAGTTAAAGAAAAAGTTAGGCAAATTGACATCATCAAAGAAGAAAGTGATGATGAGTTGAAGCACCAAACTGAAGAAGAATCTGGCATGCTATCAACAGAAGACATACTTGAAGAAAGAGCTCAATCTGCCATGTTTAAGGACCTAATCAACAATGGCTTTCCCTATGACTTGGTAGAGAAAATAATATGCCTGAGATGATTCAAGTTTTGAAAGAATTTGATGCTGCAAGACTGATGCTCCCAATTTGCAATTATGAAATTTTTTTAAAGTTCAAGGCCATGGTGAAAATAAGAAAAGACTTGGGCCATTGTGACACAAAGAAGCTGACAAGGTACAACATGACTTGCTGGTTACAAAGTCATAACTATGAGCAACATGAGCTTAAAGGGAGAACAATTGGTAAGCTCAGAGCTATGATGGAGCATGTGATGAAGGTGGAGCTAGAAACAGGAGTGAAATTCAGGACTGACACACAAGCAAAACAAACTCCTGGTGAACCAACTGTAGTTCAAAGCAAAGACATGTATAAAGGTAGAGAAAGCAAGATCAAAGAACCAAGAGACATCATTCCCAGCAAAGTATGGCCCTTGGGAACTGCTATGAGTGAGATAACAGAAGAAAAGACTACATTGATACAACTCTTTGATCAGATGACCACTCCAAGAACAACTAAAGAAAATAAAATAATAGCATAGAAATATGATTCAAAATAGGATTATGATATGCTGAAGAGAACATCTGGAATGATTCAATACTTTCTAAGGGTGGAAACACTCCTTACACTTCCAGATACAGACCTCACTACTCTGCAAAACATTCCTATCACAAACTTCCCAATCAGTCCACGGGGAAGAGACTTCTCAAGAATGGTGGCTAAGTTGAGTCACAAGTTCAAGGGAGATGTACTTAAAGAAGCCAAGAGAGAAGATACAGAACACAATAAAAGGAAGCTAAAATAGAAAAGGTCTTATTCCAGTTCTTAATAGGTGGATGATGAATTTTTATAAAGAATTAGATATGAAGACAGATCTGAAGCATCAATCAAAGTTATTAAGGGAAATCAGTACTCTTGCCCTATCACAGAATGGGGATACGTAGAAAGGACGAAAGAGCTGGTGTTGTAGAGAAATGATCCACTAAAGAAAGGTCCTAGCATAAGGCTATTTGACCCAATGGAGATCAAGCTGCTTCATCCGAGCTATACCTCATATCTACATGACAAGTATTTTCCCAAGCTCAATAATCAAACTGCTCAAAATGACTTGTGCTTGTATGTGCACATCATTCAAGTTATTAACAAGCTCCATGCAAAGGCCCATAAGAGAAGGAAGTTTGAGGCTGGTCAACTGATAGGAGCAGAAATAGAACCAATAACAGAACTGAGAATTTTATAACAAGATGAGCTGGAAGTGGTGTCTAATAATAGTGTTATTGCAACATTAACCACTGAAGAGGACATCCTGGGCCTGAAATACAAAACATTAAAAAGAATGAAGATAAAGTATCTGTATGAAGATCAAAAGAATACTGTGGGATACTTCAATATCAAAATTTTGACAAGAGTTCAAGAATTAAGAGACTTGAACAGCTGATTACAAGAGGCTAAACCTATAGGGGGAGTATTGTTAGAACTAGATCAAATGTATAGGCTTAGTTGACTTGTCAACTCTTTTATATAATCATTGTAATTCTCTTTTTGATAATATAATGTAACGCATGAATTATATGGTAACCCATATTATTGTGTGTGTTAGTTTATGTTATTACAGAAAACATCAGACTTGGTCAATTTGGAAAAATTGACCAAGTGTTAGAACAACCTACGGATGAATAAGTGTTCCTCCGTAGATGTTCTTAGGAGCATAACTAAAGTTTGTGCTTTCGTAGATCTCCTACGGAAGAACAAAAACTGCTAAACAAGACCAAAGATCAAGTGGAGCTGCTGAAGGAGAGCCTGCTGCTGAAGAACAAGTACAAGAACTCCTGCGGAAGCACAACCACTGAAGAATAAATGCCGAAGACAAAGTGTTGCTGCGGAAGAATAATTGTGATGGAAGAAGAACTTCCTACGGAAGACCAATTCCTACGGAAGATTAACAAACTTGTATTGTTTGAAATCATCAAGTACATAACAAAAAGTCAACTAGTCAATATTCACATCAATAACATTCTTTATGTAATTTACAATTTCCTATGTAAATTGTGAACTCCTATGCTGATAAACAAGGCAAGGATTCGCACATTTAGAAACAGAATATCAAAACAGAATAGCGATATTAGCTAGAAAATAGGAACACAATAGGAAGATATCTATACACATTTAGGTGTATATATTGATTGATGAACATTGATCAACTAGAACATTAACAAGATAGCAATATCAAGCATCAAGAAAAAATAGTATTATAATCAATTGTAATCGATTGATTGTGAATGAAGAGCAATTGAAAACAATCTGTGTATTGCATTATTACGTTGAGTTTTTCTAGTTGTTCTTCTTTGTTCATCGATTTCAACTTTTGATAAACAATCCATTAAACATCAGGTATTGATAATTTCACGATCAATACTTGTTAAAATCAAATTTATAATTCGTGCAACGATCCTTGGATTATCACCAATTGGCATTCGTTCCATACAATGACAAACATAACTAAAAGTGATCAAAAACCAATAAACCGGTAGTAGTGTAGATGCAAACCTTAGTCTTTTCTATTAAACTTTTTTAATTTAAAAACTTTAAAACTAACATATGTTCTTAACAATTGAAACCCCATGATATATGACTTATTATGACAAAATATGTCTCAAAATTGTTCTGAACCATGCTATACATGCCCTTAGAATCACTACCTAGGTGTTGTGTTACGTATCGCATCGCGCGGGACTCGGAGCACAATTAAAAGTTTTTCATTTTTTAAAAAGTTCTTAATAAACGAACAATATACTTTTTGTCTATGAATTCTATGGTTTATCTTTTCTTTTTAAATGCATATATTTGTAAATTGGATTTTAATAATTAACTATATTACTAAAAATGTTATTTATTAAATAATATGTTATTAAATAACAATATAAATTGGATTACAATAATTATATAAAAATTAATACATTATTCATTAAATAATAAATTATGTGATAAATACCAAGAATGGCCTCATCATGTGTCCTAAATTTGAGTAAAATGTTAACTTTACCCTCCTCAAATCCTTTATATAGTAGTATGGTGGTGAAACCTGCGTGCTACGTTAGATCTATTAGAACTTGTAAACTTTGTTTTGAAAACTTATACATTAGTATTCACCGTTGAAAAAATTCACGACTAAATGCTGATAAAGCATGTGGAAACCATATATCTAGAATTTTATAAAATTTAATATTTTATATGTTATAAAAAACAAAAAGAATGACATACATTTGGTTGTGAATTCAAATGTGGCAGATAAATATAAATAAAGACATATATCTGCACAGACCAATTAATAGTTCAAGTCACACACTCCCATAATCTATTTTCTCTTTGGAAAATTCCCTTTAACTATTGATGCCAAATCAAATTATGGAGTTAAAGGGAAATACCCACATATACGATATATGGATACTTTTATGTAAGTAATACCAAAATTTTACTGGATTCTTTTTTCTAGATTTGAAACTATCGAGTGCAAAAAATTCAGTTCTTACAAATCAATACATACAAAAACGAAACCTTGAAGTAACTTTGACATTTGTAAGTTTGTACTTATCTCGAAAACTTTGTTTTGAAATAAATTTAAATCAAAACGTATATATAATAGACATGATATATTTTAATTGTTGTTATTATTACTATATAGTTAATAAACAATTCTAGGAATTACATTATTTAAGATTAGTAGAAGAATACTCTTTAATAAATGAGTTTTGTATGTCCCTTAAATCTCATGGATCAACTACTTTATGTCTGGAACGTATCATCGAGTGCGGAATTCAAGGTAGCATGTGTCATGTAAGAAATAATCAAACAAAATATTAAAACATAACAATAATAAAACACAATATATAAATATCAACTTGTAATTCTCATTAGCATAACGATAAGTACATCATCTCTGTTACATACAGTTCAACATTATAATGCAACTAAACCAGGCCCTAGCTAATCCATACAAGGACTTTCTAAGCGTGTACATCTTTTCCACAATACCCTTAACAACGTAGCTTTCCGGTTGTTGAATATACACATCTTTTTCTAGAGTTCCATGTAACACCCGGAAACTTGGTCAAATAAAAAGGAAAGGAAAGTATTTAAAAGAAAATAAGAAGGAGGTAAAGATGAGGGATGCAAAGTGTAAATAGTACAAAAAGTCAAAAAGGTTACTTTTAAGGGCATGGCCGCCATGCCATGCCCACTTTGCTGCTGCTGTTCGACTAGAAGAAGGGAAGAAGCTGCATTTTAAGGTTTCTCTCGGTTTGTGAAGAAGAAGAAGCTGTTTTTCAAAGGTGAGTGCATTTTGGTGTTAATTGGTTCAGTTTCTTTGTGGTTTCACCCTTAGAAACCGATTATTAAGTGTTTTTGGTGTTTTGGTGCTTGTTTATGCTTGTTGTAGGTGTTTGAACTCGTGTACAAGCAGGTTCGGTGGAGTTTTGCTTGTTTGCTACACTAGGTGAGTTCTAGACCTCGGTTTCTACGTGTTTTAAACTGTTTTGGGGCTAGAAATGAATGTTGAAAATGTTTTATGATTGATCCATGTGTACCCGTATGCATATTTATGTTTATACTTGTGCTCCTTGGTTAGTTATGTGTTAATAATGCTTAGAGTAGTACGGTTAAGCTTAGGACAGGTGATGAAACAGGTTTGAACTGATTCTGAAATGTAGGAATGCACCATAGGTAGTCATGCGCCCAAACATGGCCCATGCGCCTGGGAATTTAGTGAAAATATGCCTAAGTGCAGACCATGGGCTCAAACAGGGCCCATGTGCCTGAGTTTTTGCCTTAGAAAATTTTAAGTGAGGGTTCATGCGCCCCAATAGTGCCCATGCGCCTAGAAGGTTTGCCTGATAAGCTAAGTACAAACTCATGCGCCTGAACATTGTCATGCGCCCATGATAGTTCTAAAATGCCTAAGTATGGAAGGTCATACGCCTGAATAGTTGAAACGCGCCTATGCAGTGCTCCTGCGCCTGCATAGTTCTCATGCGCCTAGAACACTTAGAAATTTTCTAGAATTTTAGAAGAAGCAGAATTTTAACGTTTGACCTAGGGTTGACCTGTGTTTATTATTTGTTTATTTTATTCATGTTTTATGGTTGTTCTTATGATCTCTAATATAATATAAGGTGACTTTACGTGGTGTGACCTTATCTAAATTCGTAAAGTATTACATTTAAAACGTGGAAAGAATAATGAAAGTGGAACTTAAAGAACGTAAGAAAGACTTGCAAGCAAATTCATAATGAGGTTCACAACCGCTAGGTTGTTAGCTAAACTGTGTGTGGTTTAGCTAACCCTAGAGGATACACACAGGGTCAATCTTTAAGATTGATGGGACCACTGCTGCTGCCCCGGTACTGGAGTCAGCATTAGTGCACCACGGATGAGGTCTAGAATTAGACCTCAGGCCCAGTACCTGGTTTATGCGCATTATATGGGGGGTATAACACTTTGGTCCATATCGAGGTGAAAGATTAAAAAGTAAAAGTTCAAACGAATGGCCATGGAAATGGTGAAGAAAGTTAATGATGATTAATATGAATGGCAATTGATTGTATATGATGTGTGAACACCTATGAAGGAACAATAAAGTCTTTTAAGAGTATTTTCCTATACAAGCTCACAAGGTATTTTCTAACGATTTTAAAACTAAAACTCGCTCAGCAAAGCTGACTTTTAGGCATTTTCAGTTGGCAGGTAGTATTGCTGAGGATGGCACTAGGGGAGACTACTCATCGGGGCAAGGCTGACATCCATACATGATCTATAACATCGTTGTTTTGTAATGCAAACTAATGATCTTTTGTAACCGATAACAAACATGTATTGCTTAACAACAACGTTTATAAATCAATGAATGGCTTTTGATATCTCATTCCGCTGCATTGTGTTAATGAATTATGTGATATTTTATTTAATTATGCTGTGATTGACCAACTGTGAGGTCTCCGGAAACGGGGCCTTACATTCCATGCAAAAATGCAAATTTCACATCTATCTAAAGTATGTCCTAGCCCCTTTGTGCAGCCATCGATATTAATATACGAATTGTGTCCATTCTCGTGACTAGGGCGTGGACTTCCAATGTAATCAATATCGTATGTTGGACTAAAACAAGTACATTGAAAGATAGTGTCTGCCTTAATCAAATAAACAAGTTCTAACATTTAAACAATCATATACTAATATTTAAACATAGGTATCATCCAATCATAACACTAATTATCATTTATGTTTATTTTACAAGAATTGTAAATACAAGAAATTTCGCAAGTGTTGGCAGCGGATGTGAAAGTGTTCACAGCGGATGTTTGAATCCACAACGGATGTACAAGACCCACAGCGGACTACATCAAACATACATGTGTCCATGACGGATGTATAAAAACTACAACGGACAACTAATTTAGACATCCACATCAGACAATCAAAACATCCATAGCGAACACACAAACATCCATAGCGGACACTCAAACTTTCATAGCGGGCAACACATTTTGACTTAGGATTATTATGTAATTTTTGTTTACATAAGGGTACTTTTGTAATTGCATTTAGTATGTACCTAGGTTATAAATAGCCTTGTACCTTAATCCTTTGTAAGCTTTGGAACAATTATCAATCAGACAAGCATTTTGCATATTTACAAAGGCATTCAATCATACACATCCAAACACACAATCATCTAATCACACAATCACACGCACACTAGAGATCATACCATTCATTATGGGTTTCCACACCATAATGATTGGGTGTTGAATCTGTTGAGAGATTGAAAAGATCCTAGGAGGATCATCTTCAATATATTCAATCATCATCATTCCAAACCTATTTCAACCAAATCATTCATATGAACATCATCATGTTCTTCATGGGTTGTTGAATGTGTGTATGAATATATAAGTCTCAAAAGAAGAAGGTGAATCAATCAGGTGGTATCAGAGCCTTAGCTCAAATCATTCATTGATTTTTGATCCTTTTAATGAGCACTATAATCTCTACTCTTCATAGCTTCAAAATCATCTTACATTGAGCATAAAACCACACAAGAACACCCTTCTACATTTCTTTTGAAAAAATAGTTCAAAAACATGTCTTAATTGACTGTTTTAGTTCTTATTTAAGAAGATATTGTGTTATTGTTTGTAACAAAGCTCTCAAAAGCATTCACAAAAAGATTTCTAACAAAATCATCAAAAATCTCATAAAACGAAGTCGGTTTTAAGGAGTTTTACATAGAACAGGACACGGGTACTGTTTGATCAATTTTCATCATCTCAAACACATTTTAGTAGATTTCAACTCACAAATGAGTCATAACATCATTTTCTAACATTATTAAGCTCAAATCAGTCATAAACAATCACAAAAAACGACTTTAATTGTCTATTTTTGCACAAAGTTGCTCAGACGCAACTATTCTAGGATAAACCCTAGTTTATCATCACCAAATCTTCAAAATCTCTGGTGATTTTGTTGATATCATCATCAAACAAGTGAAGTAACTTGTTCCTTCATTTGAATTTTCATTAAAATCATAAAGAGAATCTTTTTGATCCAATAGCCGATACATTTAATGTGCTTTTATGTTTTATTAGGGTTTTGACTTTCATTGACCCTAATTTAAGGGTTTTGACTGTTGTTCACTGAATATACCTTATTTTAAGGTTTGACCTTTGACCGACTCATTTAAAAGGCTATTGACTTCTATTGACTAATTTTACCTAAGAAACAATTAATTAACTTAGTATTTAAATTAATTGATTAATTTCCTTTATTTGGTAATTTAGGTCTAAAAATCAATCATACAAATCCTAATGACAAATTTGTACTTGACCAAATTCAAGTTAGGATAATTATTTTAGCACCTAACTAAATCAATCAAGTTAACTTAAACCGTTAAGTTAATCACTCATTATTATATCTGACGAAGTTTCAGGATCAAACAGTGGTCTAAAACCACCAAGACTGAAGAACAAAGCGGACTTCAAAAAATGGAAGATCATGTTTAAAAACTGGATCATCTTCTATGAACTAGATCTAGGGACTTCTATCACAGAAGGACCAAACATTCCAGTTGCTTTGGGTCCAGATTATAACACACAAAATCTAGTTAGCCTTAGAAGTTTAATGGGTGACGACTTGAAGAGAGTCAAAACAGACATGAAATCATATAGTATCCTGGCAATGACTCTTCCTATTTAAATATTGACCAGGGTAGAAAATTTTAAAACAACCAACGAGCTTTGGAAAGTACTTCACACCATATGTGAAGGAAGTGATGAATAAGAGCTATTAAAAAGAAAAAGCTCACAACTCAATATGAAAAATTTCATCACATCCAAGGTGAATCAATACCACAACAACTCCACAGATTTGTACAATTGGTTAATGAGATGATTGTGTATTGTAAGGTTATATTTAGAAGGCTGATACAACCAAAGAAACCAAAGAAACCAAGGAGCTTCCAGCTTGCATGCATATTGTGCAGAGTAGAAGTCACTTCGGAAGTTTTACACTTCTCACAGCAAATTATTCCAAGTGTAAAATCTTCCGAAGCCAAAGATCAAATCTTCCAAACCCAAAGATGAAGTCTTCCGAAGCTTCAAAGACAAAGTCTTCCAAAGCCAATGAAGTGAAGACTGATTTCTTTCGAAGATAGAGAGGACATGCTTTCTCTGATATACTTTTGTATAAAGCTGACTAACTTTCCGCTGCAACTCTGAAAGACTCACCAACTTGCATGAGTTGGTGAAAAGGTCCATGCTTTTGTAGCTGTAGATTATGATTTACAGTCTATAACTTTCTACTTTGTACCTTTTATCCTTTTTGTAATATATTAGGATGTGAGCTATGGCATGTCATAGTCACTAGTCAAAAGGCAATTTGCCTTTTGACTTTACATTGATCTTGTTGTCTAGATTAGTGTTTCCAGCTAGCCTTCAAAGTATGGCCGGCTGTAGGATGTAGTATAAAGTCTCTCAGGTTCTTGTATTTCTTTTCATGCTTTGTAAAACTTGTAAAAGAACTTGAGAGCAATATACAATATTCTTGAAAACCATACTTATCTTGTTCTTGTTCTTAGTTCTGTCTCTTGGTTTACTTGCATTCTTAGTATCATTCATATAAACCCGGTTCCCTATTTGATCTGTTAAGTGTTCTAACACTCTCCTCATTGTGAGACTGATTATATTAACTATCCCTTAACCGGTCCTGCATGTATGGACTAATGTATGAATCAGTGGAGATCAACACTAAAAGAATCAATAACTTAGACAATCAATTCGCGAAGTACAAGAAGGATATTAGAGAGTGTATTCATATATTTATATATATATATATATATATATATATATATATATATATATAGATATATATATATATATATATATATATATATATATACATATATAGGGAAAGGAGCAGTTGTTAACCCACTTTTATTATGATAACTCGTTAACTCAACCATAACTATTGATATTTTTCAAGTTGTATGAGATCTTGCCATGTGTACAAATACTTTTTATATGAGAAGGGTATTTTAGATATTTTACCATCACTCAAAAAGTCAGAATTAATATGATAGTGGCAAGTGTGCCACCAGCATTTTCCTTTTTTTATTTAAAGAGTTTACCCCTTATATTTTATAAATTTATAACTTTTTTATACGATTTTATTTCTTTGAAAAATATACCACAAAACTCATCTCATTTTTCTCTTTAATTCCATTATAGTTTCGCCCAAAAACTAAATTTCAACCAGTGTAACGAACAATAACATCAATGTGATAAACACATACGTTGTAACCATTAGTGAAACGAGTAAAATGTAACAAAACTACAATAAAAACACTTGCATCAGTTTAATTCAAGAAAACTATGAATAATTACATCAATGTGATGAACACATACATTGAAACCACTAGTGTAACAAACACTTACAAAGTAACTACACTACTGTAACAAACACTTACATCAGTATAATTCAAGAACACTTATCAACTACATGAAATATTGATGTAATAATGTTTTACTCTACTTAAAAATTAAGTAGAAAACACAGATCTAATATATAAATTATAGATGTATAACTAACTTCATCGTAAACAATCAGATCTCGCAAACTACTAAAAATTGTAAGCTCTACATTATAGATCATAATTTAAGAAAATGGACTAGATCAAATATTGATGTAATATGGTTTACTACACTGATATAAAAATGTATTACACTAATGTAATAATGTATTAATATGTTGATGTGACATATGACCTACATGAACATCATCTTCCCAAAAGTAATTGGCTTCTATCACCAACTTCAAATGGTATGAAAATAAAGACCAACTAAATCGTACCAACTCTGCAAACAAAAGCTTAAAAACATACCAGAAAAATATATGATATCAAAGCCAGATAAATAAAATTCTTCTCAAGATTCCAACTGTGTATCGTATTCATTAGAACTTCCATGTAAGAAACACCTAATGAATTCATCATCGACTAACCATTTAAAAACCTTTCCTTTGAAAATGTGGATTTGGTGTTCTGATAAGGTGGGTAGGGTAGAAATGGTAGATCACAATCAATCTTCAAGTGTTGATTCACAAGGTCACCAGAGATCTACAAGTCCCGTCAAACAAACACTAACAAATCTCGAATTCCGTTGCATCGCATAAGAGATAGATTAAGATAAGCATGTGGAGGCATCGTTGATGAAAATTTTCCCTTAGAAACTAAACAAATCTTGAATTTCAAATTATTGATTTACTTTAAGGATAATCTATGGATTCATTTTCAAGAAAAAAAAGAAGAAGTTGAGCATGTGGTGTGATGGTATCTAACAATATAAAAAGTACTGCAGAAAGAGAAAAAGGCTAAATTACCCTTGATACCATCTACACCATTCATTTGGAATCTAGATTATTTAATAATATATCAAGTGTTGAGATTAGGTTAACAGGTTATCGTAATAAGCAAGGATTAACATTAACATTTATCTCTTATCCTTTGTATATATATTATAGCTTAGTCATGTATATTCTAAGTATTGAGTTATAAAACTTTGTATAGTACAAACCTGTAACACCCGAATTTTTTTAGAATAAAAGTGAAGAAAAGAAGGAAATGCAATTAAACCCAAATAGAGGGGTTAAAAGTGTGCAAGGTACAAAATATAATATAATTTTGTACAAAAGCAACATGGCCGCCCATGCCATGTAACTTTTCACTCTTCTGCTGATTGTAGAGAGAGAAAGAAGCAGAGAAGCTTCCGGGTTTTGAAGAAGAAGAACAAGGAGATCGAATTCAAGGTAAGAATTCGTCGTTTTAAGTTGTTCTTGGCCGGCCTATGCCTCGGTTGCATGCTTATGTGTGTTTGTTTGTGTTTGGGTTGTGTTTTGTTGGGTTTTAGGTGTGTGAACTCATTTCATTTGGGTTTGAAGGAAGTCTTGCCCAAAAGATTGCATAAGGTGAGTTCTAGATCCTCGGTTTCTATGTTTTAAACCTGTTTTGGGGCTAGAAATGCATGTAACTAACTTTTTAATATGTCCAGTATTTTGTACCGTAAGTTTGGCCCTGTTCTTTTAGTGGGTGTGTTAGGGCCTGCATGTTTTGCTCGGTTTATGTGGTTGTATGCTTGTTCTAAGAGATTAACATGCTAGATCGGTGCGATGAATGCATAAGAATGAGGATTGGGAACTGATTATAGTATAAGATGCGGTTTCAGGTTAGTTGATCATCCGCTTTAAGTTTGAATATTTGCATAAGTGTTGTTCATCCGCATTAGTTAAGTCTTCATCCGCATTTGATGAACACATCGACTATTTTGTTCATCCGCATTTGTTGTATGTTCATCCGCATTTGTTTTGTCCATGCGCATTTGCTTCAGTCATCCGTATTTGGTTCATGCGCACTTCATTGGACGGAATATTTTCTGAAAACTTTCTTGTGCTTTATGCATGTGCATTCGCTACAGTGTTCATGCGCAATTCTTTGGGACACTTAGAATATTTTCTGAGGTGTTCATCCGCATTTGTCTATTTATCCGCATTTGGTTACTCATCCGCATTTGGTTACTCATCCGCATTTGTTGTATGTTCATCCGCATTTGTTTGCTCATCCGCATTTCTTTAAGGTGATAGAATTTTCTAGTATTTTGGGATTTAGAGCTTAAGTGTTAAGAAAGGAGGTTTTATGGGGGACTGTGCTTGTTTACGATTTGCATGCTATGTGACTGACCAGACGTATGGGACCATTGTCGCTTACCCCGGTGTTGGTGCCCGCTTAGTGCATGATGTTTGAAGTCTATTTATAGTCTTCGGCCTAGTACCCGCCTTGTGCATGATGTTTGGGGTATAGCACATGGCATTGGTCCAAATGAGGATGCCCCGGTGCTGGTGCCCGCCTAGTGCATGATGTTTGAACTCTATTTATAGTCTTCGGCCCAGTACCCGCCTTGTGCATGATGTTTGGGGTATAGCTCGAGGCATTTGCCTGGAGCATAGAGAAGTGAAAGTAATAATGAATGAATGTAAGTTGACGATGATGAAAGATAATAATGAGATTATCTATTTGTACGTATGATGTATGATCGCTTACGAAAGTAAAGTACGGTTTTAAACGAAAGAAACGTATTTTACTTATAAAACTAGAACTCACTCAGCAACGCTGACTTTTATGTAATTTCCAGTTGGCAGGTAACGTTGCTGAAGATGGCACGAGGCAACTACTTGGCATTTTTGGGATGGCATCCATTTCATGACAAATGATTTTGTTGTAATGTAATGCAAACAATGAGATTTTTGTAATAGGTAACAATGATTGTATTGTCTTGCAAAAGTGGTCATTAATATAAGAAATGGTTTGTTCAGTATTCCGCTACGATATTTTAGCAAATGAATATATATGTTCTATGTTTTATGTGCGATGATTGACCAGCTGTAAGCGTTCCGGTATGGGACCTTACAAGTTGGTATCAAAGCCAGAGTTTAAGTGAAACGGGTAAATATTTTCAAAAGAAACCTAAACTTAAACTGAGAATGGGACAAAGGGAAGGGATGCCAGTCCGAGTAGCTGCGTGCCATCAGGTATTTTCTTAATGTTAAACGGTATTACATGCGCATGTTATGTAATTTATGTGCTTGTTAGTAGATTTAGATACTGATGAAGTCAGGATAGGAAATGCTTGGGGTATGAAGAGTAAAGTAAGTGGCTAATCACAACTGGCCACTATAATTAGGGACTTACTATACTTGACATAAACTGAGTTGTTAACTTGAATGACCGTGTTAGTGTTTGAATCTTATAGCGTGTTAGAGGATGGCCGGTGGTAGATCCTCGAAGGCTTCTCGAGGTGGAGGTCTTGGTGGACGTGGTACTGGACCACGGGTCACGAGAGGAAGGCCTAGGGCTGAAGAGGTGGCTCACGAAGAGCCCGAGACCCCTCATCCGAAGGGTGGTGATGAGAGTGCCAATTTAAGGGCGTCAGTGAAGGAGGCAGTGGTGGAAGAGGTTCACCAGGTCATGCAGACGATTCTACCGTCTGTGGTGACCGAAGTGATTATGGCTGTACGAGAAGGAGAGTGGAAGGAAAGGAGGAGACCCGCGGAGGAAAGGGAGCAACCGAAGACTGAGACGGTTGCCTCCAGTGAAGAAGAAGGAGAGAGCCTGTTTAGGAGATAGCACGAGGCTGTAACTATGGGGCGTTTCAAAGATGCAAGCCCCAGACTTTTGACGGAAATGGCACTGTGGCTGCTGCTCACCGGTGGGTGAGAGAGATGGAAGCTGTTCTAGATATCAGCGAGTGCCGGGAAGATCAGAAGGTGAAGTTCGCCACCCACTTATTTATGGACTCGGCCCTATGTTGGTGGGACAATATTGTCGAGGCTGAGGGTAGTATAGCGATTGGCAGGATGAGGTGGAATGAGTTGAAGAAACTGGTGATCGAGGAGTTTTGTCCTCACCGAGAGCTCGACAAGGTTGAGAGGGAGTTCCTACAGCTGGAGGCGGGAACCATGACACATCAGTAATACACCACCAAATTCAATGAGATGGCATGGCTGGTGCCGGATCAGGTGACACCCTTGTAACGAAAGATTAAGAGATACATTCAGGGCTTGCTGGCGGACATCCGCAGGCACATGATCGCCGCCCGACCAAGCATGTTTAGGTCAGTGGTTTATCTGGCAGGGAGGCTGTACGATGAACGGGAAGTGGTGGTGGCTGAGGTGAGTAAGAAAGGTGGTGGTGACCGGAACTAGAACGGGAAGAGGTTTGGTAGGGGTGGTGCCCCGACAAAAAACAAGCGTGCATGGGTGGATGATCGTTGTGTGGTCATATCTGGTGTGGGGTTGAAGAAGTGTGGCAAATGTGGAAAGGAGCATTTCGGAGAATGTAGGTGGGGATTGAATGGATGCTTCCTGTGTGTAAGGACAGGGCATATAGCAAAGGATTGTCGTATGGCCAGATGTTTTAACTGTGGTGGAGAGGGTCATATGAGCAGGGAATGCAAGAAGCCAAGGGCTGAGAGTTCCGGAGCGAAGAAGCTGACCGGAACCGAAGGGCAGAAAGCAAGCGCTAGAGCATTCACGATGACCCAGGAAGAGGCTAGGACGGACCCCGATGTTGTGTCAGGTACGTTCCTAGTAAACCAAACTCTTGCCTCCGTGTTATTTGATTCCGGTGCTAGTAAGAGCTTCATTTCTGCTACCTTTTATGCTAAGTTGCCTTTAAGGAGCAGGAGTATTGACGAGCCCTTCGATGTAGAAACTGCCATAGGTAAGTCTACTAGGATTTCTGAGATGATGGAAGGCTGTGTCATAGAAGTAGAAGGTCATAAATTTCCTGTTAGACCATTCATGATGACCTTAGGTGGCTTCGATGTAGTCCTGGGAATGGACTGGTTAGCGCCTACGAGACGAATATCGTATGTCGCAAGATGATGATTGGACTAACAGCGCCTGACGGGAGTTCGGTGACGATTTACGGTGATTGAGTTACTACGATTCCAAAGGTGATTTCAATGGCGGTGGTGGGAAAGTGTATGAGGTGTGGATGTAGTGGCTACTTGGCCTACGTAAAAGATGTTGATACGCCAACACCACAATTGTCTGATGTACCGGTTGTGTGTGACTTCCCAGACGTGTTCCCAGAAGATTTACCAGGTGTACCGCCGGACTATGAGATTGAGTTTCAGATCGACCTGATACCCAGTGCCCAACCTGTTGTAAGGTACCGTATCGGTTAGCCCCCTCTGAGCTGAAGGAATTGATGGAGCAACTGCAAGAGTTGCTTGATAAGGGGTTTATTAGACTGAGTATCTCTCTATGGGTGCTCCAGCTTTGTTTGTAAAGAAGAAGGATGGTAGTATGAGGATGTGTATTGGCTACCGCGAACTGAACAAGTTGACGGTGAAGAATCGGTATCCATTGCCGAGGATTGATGACCTGTTTGATCAGCTCCAAGGTGCCATTTAGTTTTCGAGAATAGATTTCCGATCTGGTTTCCATCAGTTGAAGGTGAAGGAGCAGGATATTCCTAAAAAAGCTTTTCGTACGTTATGGACACTACGAGTTCCTCGTTATGTCTTTCGGTTTAACCAACATGCCAGCTGCTTTTATGGATCTGATGAATCGAGTGTGTTGGCTGATGTTGAATAAATCAGTGTTTGTGTCATCGATGATATCTTGATTTATTCGAAGAGCGAGGTGGAACATGCCGGTCATATTCGAGAGGTATTAGAGACGTTGAGAAAGGAGAAGTTGTATGCTAAGTTCTCCAAGTTCGCATTCTGGTTGCGCGAGGTTTAGTTTTTGGGTCACGTGGTGAATCCCGAGGGGATTATGGTAGACCCGGCAAAAGTGGAAGCTGTGATGTAATGGAAGTCTCCAAGGATGCCATCCGAGATCCGTAGTTTCTTAGGGTTGGCGGGCTATTATAGGAGATTCATCCAAGACTTCTCTAAGATAGCTTCTCCACTGACCAAGTTGACCCGTAAGGATGTGAAGTTTGTTTGGGGTCAAGAGCAAGAGAAGGCTTTCGAAGAGTTGAAGACGAGGTTGACTCAAGCTCCTGTCTTATCATTACCCGAAGGGAGCGAGGATTTGGTGGTTTATTCAGATGCTTCTTACTCGGGATTGGGTTGCGTATTGATGCAGCGAGGAAAGGTTATAGCTTACGCATCCCGACAATTGAAGGTTTATGAGGTTAATTACCCTACTCATGATTTAGAGCTAGCAGTTGTGGTCTTTGCATTAAAAATTTGGAGGCACTAACTGTACGGGACGAGGTGCACCATCTTCACTGACCACAAGAGCTTGAAGTACTTCTTCGAGCAGAAGGATTTGAACATGAGGCAAAGGAGATGGTTGGAACTGATAAAGGATTATGATTGTGAAATCCATTACCATCCGGGAGATAGAGTTATGTTGAAAGTCTCGCCGTGGAAGGGGATCATTTGGTTTAGAAAGCGGGGCACGAGATACATAGGGCCTTTCCGAATCATTGCTAGAGTAGGAGAGGTGGCCTATAGGTTGGAGTTACCCGATGAGTTAAGTGGAATTCACCCTACATTCCATGTATCGCATCTGCGGAAGTGTTTAGCTGATGAAGATATGGTTGTACCACTGGAAGACACTGAAGTTGATGAAAGGCTCAACTATGTGGACCAACCAGTGGCAATCATTGATCGCAAGGAGAAGAGGTTAAGGAATAAAATGGTTCCCCTGGTGCGTGTACAGTGGAAGCATAGGAAGGGATCCGAGTCTACATGGGAGACTGAAGAAGAGATGAGGCAGTATTACCCATATCTGTTCGAGGAATAACTAGTTTCGGGGACGAAACCTATATAAGGGGGGTGGACTTGTAACACCAGGATTTTTAGAATAAAAGTGAAGAAAAGAAGGAAATACAATTAAACCCAAATAGAGGGGTTAAAGTGTGCAAGTTACAAAATATAATATAATTTTGTACAAAAGCAACATGGCCGCCCATGCCATGTTACTTTCACTTTTCTGCTGATTGTAGAGAGAGAAAGAAGCAGAGAAGCTTCCGGTTTTTGAAGAAGAAGAACAAGGAGATCGAATTCAAGGTAAGAATTCGTCGTTTTAAGTTGTTCTTGGCCGGCCTATGCCTCGGTTGCATGCTTATGTGTGTTTGTTTGTGTTTGGGTTGTGTTTTGTTGGGTTTTAGGTGTGTGAACTCATTTCATTTGGGTTTGAAGGAAGTCTTGCCGAAAGAATTGCATAAGGTGAGTTCTAGATCCCCGGTTTCTATATTTTAAACCTGTTTTGGGGCTGGAAATGCATGTAACTAACTTTTTAATATGTCCAGTATTTTGTACCGTAAGTGTGGCCCTGTTCTTTTAGTGGGTGTGTTAGGGCCTGCATGTTTTACTCGGTTTATGTGGTTGTATGCTTGTTCTAAGAGATTAGCATGCTAGATCGGTGCGATGAATGTATAAGAATGAGGATTGGGAACTGATTATAGTGTAAGATGCGGTTTCAGGTTTGTTGATCATCCGCATTAAGTTTGAATATTTGCATAAGTGTTGTTCATCCGCATTAGTTAAGTCTTCATCCGCATTTGATGAACACATCGACTATTTTGTTCATCCGCATTTGTTGTATGTTCATCCGTATTTGTTTTGTCCATGCGTATTTTCTTTAGTCATCCGCATTTGGTTCATGCGCACTTCATTGGACGGAATATTTTCTGAAAACTTTCATGTGCTTTATGCATGCGCATTCGCTACAGTGTTCATGCGCAATCTTTGGGACACTTAGAATATTTTCTGAGGTGTTCATCCGCATTTGTCTATTCATCCGCATTTGGTTACTCATCCGCATTTGGTTACTCATCCGCATTTGTTTATTCATCCGCATATGTTGTATGTTCATCCACATTTGTTGTATGTTCATCCGCATTTGTTTCCTCAACCGCATTTCTTTAAGGGGACAGAATTTTCTGAGATTTTGGGATGTAGAGCTTAAGTGTTAAGAAAGGAGGTTTTATGGGGGACTGTGCTTGTTTACGATTTGCATGCTTTGTATGCTGTTATGATGATGTTGTTCCATGTTATGTTTATGTCATGACCTTACGTGGTGTGACGTATGAATATGCTTATGTAAAGTAGTACTTAACGAAAGTGGAAGATACTAGAGAGTAAGAAAGAATGAATGCATGCATTAATGAACGAACGGAAGTAAGAAAAGTCTTGCAAGCACTGTAAGGAGGTTCACACCCAATGAAGGGTTAGTTTAGCTCAACGGTGGTGTGGGGTAGCTACCCCAAAGGATGCATATGGGGTGTAGTCTTTTGTGCTGACCATACGTATGGCACCATTGTCGCTTACCCGGTGCTGGCTGCCCCCCTAGTGCATGATGTTTGAAGTCTATTTGTAGTCTTTGGCCCAGTACCGGCCTTGTGCATGATGTTGGGGTATAGCACATGGCATTGGTCCAAATGAGGATACCCCGGTGCTGGTGCCCGCCTAGTGCATGATGTTTGAACTCTATTATAGTCTTCGGCCTAGTACCTGCCTGTGCATGATGTTTGGGGTATAGCTCGAGGCATTTGCCTGGAGCATAAAGAAGTGAAAGTAATAATGAATGAATGTAAGTTGACGATGATGAAAGATAATAATGAATTATCTATTTGTACGTATGATGTATGATGGCTTACGAAAGTAAAGTACGGTTTTAAACGAAAGAAAAGTATTTTAGTTATAAACTAGAACTCACTCAGCAACGCTGACTTTTATGTAATTCCAGTTGGCAGGTACGTTGCTGAGGATGGCACGGGGCAGCTACTTGGCTGTTTTGTGATGGCATCCATTTCATGACAAATGATTTTTTTTGTAATGTAATGCAAACAATGAGATTTTTGTAATAGATAACAATGATTGTATTGTCTTGCAAAAGTGGTCATTAATAGAAATGGGTTGTTCAGTATTCCGCTGCGATGTTTTAGCAAATGAAATAATGTTCTATGTTTTATGTGCGATGATTGACCAGCTGTAAGCGTTCCGGTAATAGGGCCTTACAAAACCAATGCCTATTATTAATACATACATACATATCTGTTTGTACATTGGTATCGATCGGTCACCATGATCCATACCCCCTATATCGGAGTGTAATAGACTATCTGATTAGGTGTGGCTGCTCATGATTTTTTATGTTGTGCAATGCTTATTTTGGTGGAACAAATAGAGAGGGAGAGGATATGTATCTTAGAGCATTGAATGTTTGTGATTAGAGATGGTAGTTTCTAACACAACTACAAATACAATCTGAAATATGACATGAAGATATCTGATATTTGAGTTGGCTAAAATAACATGTTTATTGATGGTTCAACAAGTAGAACATGACCGAATACTGTATGTAAGTGAAAGGATTTTCAAGAAAGTAGTTATTCAGATTTCAGAGGATTTTAGTAGAAAGTGTGATATGAAGTACGATACTTTTAGTTTTTTTTTCTCTCTAACTATTCATTTATGAAGTGAAATTCATTTCTATCGAACTTATTCATTACTCCCACGTAACTACTTGTGCTTCTCCATTCTCCAACATTTTTACCTAATTATGACTATATATACAAGGCTAAGTTTGTAAGTTGAGAATAAATCAATGAAAAAAAACAATTAAAAACATACCTATTAGAAAAACTACAAGAGTTATAGGTACTAGTTTTTTAAATTATTACAAAATTACCAAGTATTACTTGTATGCGTAAGCAACTTGAATCTATCACACTAAACATGATATGATTTTAACTGTGTAGGATTATTATTGAATCTTTGGCATAAATTTAAATTAAATGTATAGTTCATGTTCTAGTTCATGTATTCAACCTGTATGTCACACCTGTTGACCGAGACTAGTTGTGTCTAACTGATATCAACATAATACTGGAAACAATAAATAAGACTTATAACAAAATCAAAAAAGGTCCACAGCCTACATGGCATTCATTTAATTTAATAAACATTGTCTAAACCCTAAATACATAATTTAAATAATTTTCTGTCAAATTAATTAAAAATAAGGCAGTGTTAAATCTCCAGAGCTCCAAGTAGGTCAGCTCCTATCCATGCACACTCGGTTAAGATTATTCTTCTCTTGAAATACACACTCAAATACACCAACTGATGTTAATAAGCACATAAGTTTTAAGACACATGACATATCACAATTAAAATAATTTAACAACAATATTGGTGAACTAAAGTGTAATATTATCAACACAGTCAAAGTCAATAAAAGTCAACATTAATGTCAAAGTCAAAGCAAAAGTCAAGATGACACGTTCGGAACGAAGATTAGTAGTGAGACGGGACGATACAAAGAACACGGTTTCTTAGAGTTAATATATATTTTGTTGTCAACAAAATATAATTTAATCTTTATTTGTCTAGTTTGTGTCTTATTGTAATTTCATTGTCATGTGTTAATTATATTCTTGGGGGCTATTTGTCATTAAAGTCTAATTGTCTATTATACGTAAGTACAGACCTGGAGCTCTCATCATCTGTTCCCTAAAATAAAGGCACAGTAATTCTTAAATTAAGATCATTGTTGAAACTTAGAAGAAATCAAGCAGTTAATCATATTACTCATTAAGCCCTGATGACGGGATAAGTTCTTTACCGGATGTCTATGGGAACCAAATCACCTGAGCTTCTCTAATTGAATCTAAAACATGATAAAAATTCATTGTAGATCACTTGTTGAAATGGATAAGGCTGGGTTTAAATTGGACAAATACACCAACAATCATTTTTAAACTGTTTTGGCTTTCAAAAACTTAAAATTGTGACCAGACTCTGTATGAGTGTGATCTCACTAATTATCGATGTTTAAATAATACATCTTTGCTTTCGTATACTTGAGGATGTGATCTCATAATCAAATTAGTTTCTTGTGTAAGGTGATTAAAAATTATATATATATATAAAAGGGGTTTTTCATTTCAAATATTTCAAGTCTTCCATATTATTGCTATTAAATGTTATTATTTTTCACATGCATTTCATTGGAATTGCACACACAGATAACACGGGTTTATTTGTTAACTGAAATGATCTGACAGGAAGTTTGTGAGATTGTGTTCTGTGATTGTGTTACAAATTTTTGGGTGCAATTGATGGCCAATCATCAACTGAGCAAAGTATCATACCAGAGAACTTGTTCCTCAAGTTTGTAGAAGATATCGAACTAGGATTCCTCCTCCTACATCTTTGAAGCACTCAAGAAAAAGAGTTGGAAAGTTTTCCTGATCATTCACAAAGAATGCACACAAAAGGAGGGAGCATTCAAAAGGAGGATCCTATAAGATGAAGATTGTCGGTACCAGATCATCAATCTAGGGGAGATTGAAGATCATTATAGAGTTGACTTATTGGTGGTGATCAGATGAAGAGCATTGATAATAATAGACTAAGGGGGAGTATTGTTGGATCTGAAAAATAGTCTAATATTATCAAAGCAGACAAAGTCAACAAATCACATTAAAGTCAAAGTCAGGCAAAAGTCAGACGACACGTTCGGAACGAAGATTAGTAGTGAGACGTTGAAGATACAAAGAACACGGTCTTAGAGTTAATATATATTTTGTTGTCACAAATTATATTTAATCTTTATTTGTCTAGTTTTGTGTCTTAATTGTAATTTTCATAATTGTTATGTTTTAATCATATTCTAGGGGGCTATTTGTCATTAAGTCTAATTGTCTAGACTATATATATCTAGAGTCATTAGTATGTTAGGGAGCTTGGATGAGCCATTCATTGAGGGCTTTCACTTTGTAATATCATTTAGCAATCAATCAGATCAAACAAGGTTTTATTATTGAATGTTCTTGAGGTGTTCATCAGTGTTCATCTATATTTTATAGTGTTTGATCTATATTTTACACAAATATTATTGATATCTGTGTTATCAGTGGGATTTTTTTGTGTTTATCAATCAAGTGCACTGTTATATCGATCAGAAGGACCAACAGAGGCTGGTGCAACCAAAGAGCAACCAAAGAGCTCTCAGCATGCACATGTGAAGTACTAGGAAAGTATTTAGAAAGATTTGATACTTGGCATAATTCACTGAGTTATATCAATCAGGGAGTTCTTCCCAGAGTATGGACATGGAGGACTCACCACCCTCACTTGAAGTTGCCATACTAAACAACCTCCTCAGGTCCATATTGATGTGGAGTCACTCATTCAAAGCTTGTTTAGGAGGGTATACCAAGGGCAATGCCTACTCCATCTCACCCTGCTAAAAATCCAATAGTGGGATGGAGGTATGATTTGAAAGGAAAGCCCTGGTAATCTCTAGGTCTCATGGACAACAAGAAATCTTAAACTTCTACAACCTGAGATACTATAAGAACACCTATTTAGTTAACCTCACCTCACCACTTGCAACCCAAGTCAAGCAGGCAAGCTACAAGGTTAGCTGATAGGATTCAAAATAGGGTGCTTGAAAACTTCAAGAGATAACCAAGCTATATATATACAAAGGCTAGCAGCAAAGACTGTTGGTTAACTGGATGTGAGTAGACCCTAGAGATTAGCTTAGAAGGGAAACCTTGGCTGAAGGCCTAGTAGTTGAGCCTTTGAACCTTGAGACATGAACTACTTTAGTACCCATTACCCTCAGTGAGGCACCATCTGGTGACGGTGTCTCACAGCCTCTCTCTAGCCAAAGCTCAAGTGAAGAACCAAGCAATGAAGGCCAGCTCTCTCCAAACTAAGTCATAAAGGCCTGAAGTGACAAAGGTACAAGGAAGTTGACTCTTGAGGAGATTAAGGAGGAGAAAGAGAGAGGAAGGGAAGCTAGGGGAAAGAGTTCAGTCAGTCCCCAGGCTTCAAGGAAGCTGTAACTAGGGCTCCCCTAGGACAAACACTCAAGATAATGAGTTAAAGGCAGCCAGATTGAACTATCTAGGGACAAGAAACTAAATCTTGATGAACTCATCTCTTTTTCCTTGGAAGAACTAAATGAACTGGCTGACAATGAGTTGT